>CATIWM010067820.1:0-21684 GCA_949671775.1 Mallotus repandus
CAAAACCCATAAAGATCCATGGAATGTCATGGATTAAATTTTATATTTGAACGTAGTTTTAGGATTTTTATTTATTTATTTTCTATTTTATTTTTTGTGGTTGTAATTAATTTTAATTTTTATTTTCAGTAGATCATTGTAATAGCCCCAATAGTGGGAATAGTGCAATCATGTGTGTGACATGTATTTTTATTTTAATTAATTGGTTAATAAATTAGGGTTTCATTTAGTAAATTCAATTAAAATTAATGGTGGCTTTAGATTAATTTCAGATTGTATGTAATTAAAATTCGAGTTAGAAAAATCACATAATGTTTATTTTTGATTTATTATTTTTTTATTTTTATTATTTGGACTTATTTTTTAATTTTTATTTATTTTGGGCCCTAAGCCCACATGCAAGTTTTAACTAACTTGATTAATAAGCTTTAAAATTGATTTTAGATTTAATTAAAAACAATTTAGGTCCATTTAGGTTAATTTAGATTTTAGACCCATTTTTTTTAAATAAAATTAACTTAGACTTAGTTCAGCTCATTAATAAAGTCTTTCTTCATAATTTATAGATTTAAGATCATTTCATTTAAATTAAAATAAGTACAATTGAGCCCATTAAATTAAATTCATTTTTCTTTAAATTTGGTAGACTTAGGCACACTTTTAGAATTAAAAACAATAGATTTAAGTTCACTAATACAATTAAATATAGGCCCACCTTTATTTCCATTTCACTTGTAAATAAAATGTAGATTTAGTTTACTTACAAATAAAATCCAATGTAATTTAGATTTAGGGACATTGCGCCTCAAATGCATTTTTTATATGCTTTTTCATGGATTAGTTGTCTTAGGGTTAGATGGATGTTCAATTAGGGTTCAATGAAATTGCATATAATCAGGGAATAAGATAGTAATTCATAAAATAATGCTAAAAGAACACAAGACTAAAAGAAGTTGATATTCCGTATCCAGAACTCCTGATTGTGGTGCTAGCTTATATTAGAGAATCGAGTTACCACCACCTTCGATTTGTCCCAGTTGTTACCCTGGGTGGCGACTCTTCATCTTCACGCTATGTCTTTGTGATATAGTAGTGTGTTCCCTAGAGCTCTGAGCTCAAACAGTGTCGCAGGTTGCAATAAACTTGGGCACGCGCCGAACCCCGCTGTCTACAATGGCGACTCCACTGGGGATAAGAGATATTGATTCTACTTTTATTCTTTAGAATTATTTTATTAATTATTATTTTATTCTTGCATTCATTTTTGCATGTCCATATTAGCCGATGGTGTTGGTTTATGGTCCCTTAATTCTACTAGCTTCCTGGATTGTAAATTGGCTAACCATCACTCTTAGCCTTAACTCAGTTCAGGAGAGATTACTGGGTTTATCTGGCCAGAGTTTGTAACCCAAGTCCTAAAGGGGGTAGTCTTCTCTTGAGTTTACAAAGGATGTTGGGGCCCTCTGGCCTTGGCTTGTAACTCAAGTCTTAAAGGAGGGCATCTTGCTAATGGAACCTTGAACTTTTTCACCGGACTCAGCTCATGTAGTGGCCTAATAACATTCCCTAAGATCTACCCAAATTGCTTGTATTTGTTGCAATGAGGTATTTATATCTATAAAAGCCTAAGCCCATAATTTAGAAACCCATTTGGGTTAATAAAGATTGGGCTACCCTTTTATACCTAGAAATATTATTTCTATGCTTTACTGCTTTGAGAGATTTGGCATGCTTGTCAGTTCTTGATATCCTCTATTGATATTGAGGCCCAAACCAAAAATCCTAGGAAAAGAAACTCACCATTGAACATGTGTGTGGGAGGAATAAGGTTGGAATGATGTATGTTGTACACTTGATTTGATACTTGTATACTTGACTTGTTATTTTCTACTTATTGCATAGCACGTACATACATGCATACGAGCATACATATAGTTCATGCATTATACTAACCCTTTGTTTTTCAGTCATCATAGATTCATCCGGGTCTTCCTGTATTTGGGAACTGAAAGGTGGTAGATTGGTGAGGACTGATTCAAGCCTAAAGTCTATAGCCAAAGAGATACTTAGCAGTTTAGAAAAGAGCCCGATCAACCCACTTTACTTAGAAGCTACACCAACACCAATTACACTGACAGGAGAGATGGAACAAGAAAATTATATCCTAGAGGACATCAAAGGAGCATTGATGGATGACATGAGAGCAATGATGCAAGATGAACTAAGACAAGCCCTAGCTGGGTTAATGCCACCTGCACTCGCTGTTACTGCACCTCCTGTTGCTGCCAATCCACCAATTGTAAATGCACCACTCGATAATGCCAAGGGGCAACCAATAAATACTGCTAGAAATGCACTAAATACTGAAGTAAAATTGGAAGATGTGGAGAACTATATGATTGAGAAAGCAAAGAGGGAATCACTTGAGCAAGTTCAAGAGCTGGAATCTAAGCAGATGAAAGCACTGACTCAGAAGATGTCCATGATGAAAGAATTGATGAGATGACAGGGTATGGGATATTCATTTGATTTTGATGATATGATGCAATTTGAGAAAGATAAGTTGCTTGATAAGTTCAAGATGCCATAGCTGCAGAAGTTTGATGGTACTGGAGACCCAAGGATCTACCTTAGTCAATATACAACTACTATGAGCACCACAAAGGCTCCTCTATCCATAGTTACCAAGCTGTTAGTACTATCCTTGGAGGGTATGGCTATAAATTAGTATCATGGGATAGAGAAGTCTATCCGAGCTGATTGGAGAAAATTGTGTACTGCTTTCCTGAAATAATATGATCATAATACCAGGCTTGAGGTATCTATCAGGGATTTAGAATTGACTAAGTAGAAGCCCAATGAATCATTTTCTAACTTCTTGACTAGATTCATGAACAAGGCAGGATTAATGAAAAATAAGCTAACTGAAAAGGATCAGGTCAGAATGATTGTTCGAAATGTGTCACCTAATTTGGTTGAGAGGTTGCAAATGATGAATCCTAAGACATTTATAGACCTTTATGACGATGGGTTGCAAGATGAGGAGATTAAAAGTGAGAAAAAGAAGATTGCTAAAAGCACTGGGATAATAAATTACCCAACTGGGGGCACACAACAAGAAAATACCAGTTGGGTTGTGGAAGTCCATGTTGTTCAACAACCTAGGAGATTCTCGAATTTCAACCAACGCTTATCTAAAATCCTAGACCGTTTGATCCAAAAAGGCATCCTTAGACCCTTAACTGTCTCTAAACCACCAAACCCAAATCTCCCTGGCTTTGACCCAAACAGTTACTATAAGTTTCACCAAGGTCCTGGCCATTCTACTAACTCTTGTATGTGCCTTAAACATGAAATCCAAAACCTTATAGACTCTGAAAAAATCACAGACCCCGAAAATCCGAACACTAGAAATAATCCTTTCCCAAACTACCAAAATGTTCCACCCCCAAGCACCATGATGATTAATTCAGGAGTTAGTGAGGAAGAACTATTAAGCTCCTTTGAGGACCTAGACCTTAAAACCAATGAGAATACTTTTGATGCCCCCAAACAATCCCAGAGAGGAGTTGAAGATTTATTGAGCTAACCTTCTGGCAAATTCGATTATAAAGTATTTTACTCCAAACCACCTTCATATGATATTACTATTGAATCAATCACACCTGGAGGATGGGGTAAGAAATTTGGAGATGACAGTGAGCCAGTAAGTGAGAATAGTGAAAAATTTGAGACTCCTAAACAGTTACAGCAAGGAATTGAAGATTTGTTAGGACAGCCCTCAGGCAAGTTTGACTACAAAGTATTTTACACTAAGCCATCTTCTAGTGACATACCCCTTGAAACAATAATGCCTACTGGATGGCGAGATGAATTTGAAGAGGAGGACAAGGAAGGCTATAATGTGCGAATGACAATGCATAAGTGAACTACGGTCATCGAGAATAGTTGCTACATCAGCCACCTTAAGACTTAGCATTCCTAGCATTTAGAATATAAAATAAATTTTTTGTGTTTTCTTTTAATAACATTTTAGTTTCTTTACAACTTTTACTTTTTTTGATTGATGATATGAATTTTGATCATGCTTATTTGTGTAATGTGCATCCTAATGATATTGTGCATTGTGATACTGATCGCATATACATGTTTGACGTAAATCCAATTTCAATTATATTCATTTAGCATGGGCATGAATGAAAATTCAAAGAACATTCATATACCACATGGTATAATTTTTAAGGAGAGAGAAAATTTGAGAGAATTTGAAAAGTGAAAAAATAAAGAAAAAAAGAAAGAATAAAAAGGTTTGCCATGTAAAAATGAGAGAAAATATTTTGTGAAAAAATTTTAAAAGGACTAACTAATGACAAGAGTTGTATCATGTGATGTAATGAATGTTCTCATTTTTGCCCTAATAAATAAATAAAGTTGAATTTAAATTTATTATTCAATTATCACATATTCATCTTTGTCATATTGCATAAGTATCTGAATGGAAACACAAAACATAATGAAAGCTAAAAATCAGAGCTATGAGATCATTATTTTAGTTTTATTTTTTCTTTTTGTTGCCCCTTGTGATTTTGATTGTAAAATCAAGTTAACCCATACCCTGTAGTTATCCTCAATCATATTCTACTCAAAGAGTTCTTCAAAGCTATAAATTCCACTTTGACCAGCTTCCATTAAGAGCAAGATTAATGACAGGCATGAAGGAAAATTATCAGAAATCGGGGGAAAAATGTAGCTTTGGGGGCAATTTAGAGGCAAAACAGTGAGTCTGCACTTAAAGACTGAAGATGAACATTGAAATATAGGAGTCATCAAAAGAGTTTTGGGGGCAAAAATAAGTGAACTACAAGCAACAGACGATGGTTCATCCATATAGCAATCATCAGACAATTGACTTCATCCTTCAGTCGGTTATTTGTTAGCCGAACAATACCAGAAGCTTCAGTACCAAAAGTACCAACCTTGAAGCATTCAAGGCTCAAATCTGCAAGTTGTTGACAAAGCACCTCATTCTCACACTCCGAGTTATGAGCATAACTCTACTCCATAGAAGATCTGTTAGGATTATGCATATCATACATAGCATGCATACACTTGCATACATATATTGTGAAGTACTTGCTTTCCATGGTAAAAGATTTTTGAGATAAATTAAGATTATACAAATACTTTGCTACTAATATTCAAAATTAGTGTTGTAAAGTACAGGAAAGTAGTCAGAGTCTGGAGGAGTAAAAATAGGAAGGGTGATACTATCAAGATGAACCAGATGCTCAATAGGCCTATCTAATAGCGAGAAGTCTCATCCTAGGCAATCTCAAGAGGAATACACTTCAGGAGATGAACCTGAATGCATGTTGACAACCACAAGACTGCTTCAACGGAGATGAAGCATCGAATTCAGCCTCTTTTAACTCCTAATCTGAAGGTCTAATACATCAACAATGCAGCTATCGGCCAGAAAAGGGAAGAATGCACTCTGAAATTTCTCTTATCATGAAATAAAGCCCTCTAATTCCTAAACTTTTTTCACAGGGGATGTCAAGAAGAGAAACGAGGCCCTTTGCCATAACATCAATAGAAAGGATAAAAGACAAACTCAGCTCTATGCCATGACTTCAAGGGCAAAGTATCAAGACGCTTGTGATCTGAGACATCATCAACACGATCAAAAGGGAAGAGGAAAAATAAAAGAGAATGAAGAAGGAAAAGAACCAGTGCAAAAGTAAGAACAGGCAAGAAGGCAAACGTCAATCGCTCATCAGAATATCACCCTGTATGACAAATGTCTTAGCAAATGATCAAGGGAAGTAATAAAACTCTATCCCTTTAGTTATGCAATAAAGTGCTTCCTCAATTCAAAAATTCAAAGTAAATTTATCCATTTCATGAGATCATGTGCGAAAACTTATCTCATGAACTTTGATCTTAATGACTCTCTTTTATTAGCCTTGAAGAGTTCAGCTGTCTAGTTGACAGCTCTGTGCTGAGAGTTTTTAAACTCTAATCAATCTAATGTTCACTTTACACCCGAACGAAGGGAAATATGCAAAAATAAAATATGTGGATTTACAGTATAAATTACTTGGATTTAGAGTATCATTTTAGTCTTTTTGCATAATAAATGTGCATCCAATATACTCCAATGCTCAAATTGAGTAAAAGTACAAAATCTCTTGATGGTATCCATGCTGAGTAATACGAGAAAGGTGGGGGAATACTAAGAGGAGAATTGAAATAAGAGCAAACATTCCTAATCTACTCCAATGCTCAGAAATGAGTAAGAGTATCAACATGAATCTTCTGGTGGTATCCACGCTGAGTAATATGAGAAAGCTGGGGGATGACTAAAAGAGGACCACGTTAAAAACTGCTTTATTTACTCCAATACTCTAAACAAAGTATGAGTATCCAAAGGACCTTTCCAACAATATCCACACTGAGTAATATGAAAAAGGTGGGGGAATACTCGGATAAGGAAGAAAGCACATCAATAATTCAAAGATTGTTTTGATCCTCAAAATTTGATCTATTTATGCTCAATGTCCATAAATTTTGTCTAGCAAGTTATCCCTTAATTTAGGTGTGAAAGTTAGCTCTTCACTTGGTAAATAAACACTCTCAGCATAAAGTGGTTAATGATACCTCTAACTTTGCAAACGACAAATAAATGATAGTCATGAAAATCAAAAATTAGTGAGATATGTTGAAGGCATTATCTTGTGATAAATGATGAATTTGCTTAAATGCACTTTTGTACAATCATCATGCTGAAACTAACTTTAACAAGTTTTTAAATACGTAAGAAAATACACTCAGTATGTGTCATCAGCACTGGCATTATCAAGTCAAATCAAGGTCATCGAACAATAAAGGTAGTTAATCAAAATCAATCAGTTGAGAAATTCAAAGCAATCAGTCAGCGCCAACTCAAAATTTCAGTCAATGTGAAACTTAAAAGGTGATGTCTGCATTTTTCACACATTGCATTCACTCTATATGCTACATGGTAGCTATAACTCTGATTCACTCAGTTATACGCTACATGGTAGCTATAACATAAATTTGAAGTTCATTTCATTATATGCTACACAGTAGCTATAATAACATTTTGAATTCAAGTTAGCTAGACACTTACAATTGGCTAGACGTCCCACATGGAATATAGCTAATTTTAAATCAATATTATACGTCCGAGTGTAGTGTATTTTCAATTCAATACTATACGTCCGAGTGTAGTGTCTTTTCAAAGAACATTATACGTTTGAGCGTAGTGCATTTTCAAATCAACACTATACGACCGAGTGTAGTGTATTTTTCAAATCAACAATATGCGACCAAGTATAATGTGTTTTCAAATCAACACTATACATCTGAGTATAGTGTACTTTTAAATCAACACTATATGTCCAAGTATAGTGTATTTTCAAATCAATACTATGCGTCCGAGCGTAGTGTATTTTTAAATCAACACTATACGTCCGAGTATAGTGCATTTTCAAATCAACACTATATGTCCAGGTATAGTTTATTTTTAAATCAACACTGTACGACCGAGTGTAGTGTATCATCAAATCAACACTATACGTCCGAGTATAGTGTATTTTCAAATTAACACTATACGAGCGAGTATAGTGTATTTCAACATTATACGTCCGAGTATAGTATATTTTCAATCAACACTATACGTCCAAGTATATTGTATTTTCAAATCAACACTATACGACCAAGTATAGTGTATTTCAACACTATACGACTGAGTATAGTGTATTTTAATACTATACGACCGAGTATAGTGTATTTCAACACTATATGACCGAGTATAGTATATTTCAACATTATACGTTCGAGTGTAGTGTATTTTCAAATCAACACTATACAACCGAGTGTAGTGTATCATCAAATCAACACTATACGTCCAAGTATAGTGTATTTTCAAATCAACACTATACGTCCGAGTATAGTGTATTTTCAAATCAACACTATACGACTGAATATAGTATATTTCAATACTATAAGACCGAGTATAGTGTATTTCAACATTATACGTCCGAGTATAGTGTATTTCCAATCAACATTATACTTCTGAGTATAGTGTATTTTCAAATCAACACTATAAGACCGAGTATAGTATATTTCAACACTATACGACCGAGTATATTGTATTTCCAATAAACACAATACGTCTGAGTATAATGTATTTCCAATCAACACTATACGTCTGAGTATAGTGTATTTTCAAATCAACACTATACGACCGAGTATAGTGTATTTAAATATTATACGACTGAGTATAGTGTATTTCAACATTATACGTCCAAGTATAGTGAATTTCCAATCAACACTATACATCTGAGTGTAGTGTATTTTAAAATCAACACTATACGATTGAGTATAGTGTATTTCAACACTATACGACCGAGTATAGTGTATTTCAACATTATACATCCGAGTATAGTGTATTTCCAATCAACATTATACGTCTGAGTATAGTGTATTTTCAAATCAACACTATACGACCGAGTATAATGTATTTCAACACTATACAACCAAGTATAGTGTATTTCAACATTATACGTCCGAGTATAGTGTATTTCCAATCAACACTATACGTCTGAGTATAGTGTATTTTCAAATCAACACTATATGTTCGAGTATAGTATATTTCCAATCAACACTATACATCCGAGTATAGTGTATTTCCAATCAACACTATATGTCCGAGTATAGTGTATCTTCAAATCAAAATTCGCTAGTAGTTATGGACTGTAGCATCAAAAGTGAGCAACGAAAGGCTTGCAGCTAATCGCGAGCAGTTATGGACTGCATCATCAAAAGTGAGCAACGAAAGGGTTGCAGCTAATCGCGAGCAGTTATGGACTGCAGCATCAAAAGTGAGCAACGAAAGGGTTGCAGCTAATCGCAAGCAGTTATGGACTGCAACATCAAAAGTGAGCAATAAAGGGGTTGCAGCTAATTGTGAGCAGTTATGGACTGTACCATCAAAAGTAGAAAACTTGCCAGCAATTATAGATTACAGCAACACAAAGCTTACATTATGGGACGATGAAAACAACCTTGCATGATTTAGTGTTATAGGCAAATGCTCTGTAACATGTCAGGTAAGTATCCTAACTCCTTAACCTTGAAATCGTGTGCTTATTTGCTTTGTCGCAATTTGTCAAGCAAACAGTGACAAAGGGGGGCAACTGTAAGCACCCAATTTGGGAATGACTAGAGCATGGATGCGACAGAGAACCCGATGATGAAAATAGACTATGAAATTAGATTTATTGGTTTTGAACTAAATTGTAAATTATTTATAAGATTTATTTTTAATTTTATTTATTTACTTTATCTTTTTAATGAATTTTCAAAAAATATAAAAAAAATCAAAAGAAAAAAAAAGGGGCCGAAGTTGGCCCATTGGCCAAATGAATTTTAAGGACAAATGGACAATTTTTTTAATTTTAAGTCAGAAATCTATGCTTTCAGTCGAAAATAGGCCACTTCTGCGTTTTTTTTAATTAATTAATTTTTTATTAGATTTTAATTAAGTTATTTTGATAAATATTTTTTGTTTTATTAGATAAATGTTTGGATAAATTTATTTTTTTTAGATAAATAATAAAAGTAATTTATTTTATTTTATTTTTATCATGCAATCACATTAGGGTTACAAGATTGTGTATATATATATACGTATTTTTCTTTTCACAGGGGAGGCTAGGGTTTTATTTTCTTTTCTCTCTATTTTTTTTATTCTTAGCCGTCAACGAAAAATACGTCCACTCTTCTTTAATTTTCACATACTTTTTTTAAGTTTAGCCGTGAATCAGATCCAAATAAATCAAAAAATCATAGACCAACATAACAAAAGCCACAGACTTTCATCAATGGTGATCACCTTTTGAGGAGAATCACTATTGTATCCATCAAATTAGTTCTTTTTCTACTCTTTTATCTTTTTATTTTGTTTGATTATTTTTATTCTATTTAATTTTGATTTGATCTGATTTAATTTTTATTTTTATTTTTTTATTACTAATCTTTATTTATTTTTTCTGTTTATGATTATGGATGAGGTGATTTGAATCCACTGTGGAGAATAAAACCTATAAAGATCTATGGAATGCCATGAATTAAATTTTGTATTTGAACGTAGTTTTAGAATTTTTTATTCATTTACTTTGTAATTTCAATTTGTATTTTATTTTTTGTGGTTGTAATTAATTTTAATTTTTGTTCTCAGTAGATTATTGTAATAGCCCCAATAGTGGGAATTGTGCAATCATGTGTGTGGCATGTATTTTTATTTTAATTAATTGGTTAGCAAATTAGAGTTTCATTTGATAAATTCAATTAAAATTAACCGTTTACACATAATTAATTATAAGATAATAAAAAATATTATTTATTTGTCAATAAAAATTTAAAAATAATAAAAGCTATGTTTCTTTGCATAACAATTTAAATATTATAACCCCATTAAACCTATAATTTATTACAATTTAGTAAATTTTTTATTTGAGCTATGACACTTTATTGTTTAAATATTTTTAATATTAATACTTTTATTTACATAAAAATTTATTTAATATAATTTTTTAAGTTAAACTAATAATTAAGTGATAAATATTAGTTAATTTAATTTTAACTTTTTTTGTTAACTTTTATAAAAAAAATGAAAAAATATATATTTTTAACAAAATTCTCACTAAAATTTTAATTAATTTAATTTTTTTAGAGATAAAATAGAAATTAACATAATTAAAAAGGAAATATACTTTCAATTAAATTAGAATTGTATATTAATTAATTTCATTTTTATTGAAAATAAAATGAAAATTAACCTAATTAGAATAGAAAATATATTTTCAATTAAATTAGAATTATATTTTAATTAATTTATTGTTAGAGATAAAAGAACTTAACCTAATTAAAATAGAAACATACTTTCAATTGAATTAGAACTAATCGTCAATCCGCGTGTTGCGCGGACTGTAAATAATATATATTTTGAAATTCATATATATAGAATGAAATCAATAATAAGATGAAAACTGAAATAAATAAAATAAAATTATTCTTAAATTAAATTATCAAATTTAACCAAACAATTAGCTAATCATAAACTATAATAAAATATCATATAAAAATTAATACACTTAGAGACAAATTTTAAATAACTACTGAAAGCAATCATTTTTATAACTATATTGGGGATGTTGTATTGTTTGAGTATGTGATGGTACATCATTAGAGAGTTAAAGTTTAAAAAAGAGGAAAAATAAAAAAAATAAAAAAATTGAATTTGAGACTAAAAAAGAAAAATATATTAAGAAAATCAAATATAATTATAATATTAATATTTTCAATAAACTAACAAAACTATTGGATGCACACTAATTACCATTGATTAGTTATACAATTCAATAAGTCCTTATATACTAACCAACAGGAAGAGCTAATACCCTTCGTCCTATAACTTTCAAGTATTGTAACAACACATTCCAACAAAAATAAAAATAATAAAATTATTTCAAAATTAAAGAATATATAATCACAATAAAATAAAAAATAAACAAAATTATTTTAGCAGAAAAGAACATACATTATTTTTTAATATGAATAATAGAAAAATAGAAAAAAACTCAATTCAAAGATATTGAGTCAAATAGTAGAATTTACGTTAAATAAATAGAAAAAAAATGTATTTATAGTTGAATAGATGAAATGTGTTTTAAGTGAAATAGAAAACATAATTGTTGGTGGGGTAGGAGAGAGATATTTTAGATAGAATAGAATTATAGTGTTTTAAATAGAATAAAATATTTATATTTTTTAATTAAAAAATATGAATTTTTAGAATTCAACACATAAGTGTTTAGAGCTGAATACTGAATTATGAGGAGGGACTGAATGACTTTGAAACTCAGGATTTAATATATATATATATATATAGATTATTTTTTAATTAATTTAATTTTTATTAGATATAAAATAAAAATTAATCTAATTAAAATAAAAAATATACTTTCTATCAAATTAAAATTATATTTTAATTATTTTTATTTTTATTAATAAATGATAAAATTATCTAATTTTTCTATAATAATGAATGAAAACTTTTTCGTAATTTTGTCTGTTCGCCCTTTCGTATATATATATATATATATATATATATATATATATATATATATCTCTCTCTTTGGGCATCGGAAATTTAAAATTTGGATACTGATCAAATAATGATTGATGAAGAAGCATGTCTATCTTCAAACCAAGCCCACTCTTTGGGCAATGAATGTGCAAATTATTTGATTTTCTAAGTCAATAAACCAAGCCCATTGTTTGGGCTATGAATGCTATGAATGATCATGGACGGTGCATGGTAATTGAATTTGAGGCCCGCCAAATCTGCGACTATACTGCCAGGTCCACTAAATTTGGGCTCTCAATTGTAATTCAATAATATCTTGGGCTTAAAGCCCAAATTGCATGGTCCAAAAAGCCCAGATACGATGGGCCAAAAAGTCCAAATACAGTGGGCCGATCAAGCCCAGTAAGCTTGTGCTGAAAAGCCCAAATAGCATGGGCCAAAAGTCCAACCAGTATGGGTTAAAAGCCCAAATATCATGGGCCAAAAAAGCCCATAGAGCTCTCAGCCTAATAAGCATGTGTTAAAAGTTTAAAGAGCATTCATTGACTTTCAGCCTAACGAGATTAGGATGGAAGCCCAATTAGCATGGGCTGTGTTGACAGATTCAAAAAATTTATCAGTTTTAGACCTAATGAGTTTGGGTCAAGCCCACCGAATTTGGACTCTAAATGTTAATTTAAATACATTATTAGGCTTAAAGCCCAACAAGCATGGACTGTGCATATGATTCAAAACATTTTCAAATTAGTTGATTTTCTTATCTAAAACAAAACGGTAAAGTTGTCATGGAGCATTTTGTTGATTTTTTTTTTAACGAAAAATATTCCTATTTACTATTAGATAATATATTTTTCCTATTTATCAATTATCATTTGATAATAAGAAATTAAAGAGAAGATTATTCAACTTGTATATATAAATGTATGAAGAGAGACATGCAAAATTACAAAAAAGTTTTCATTCATTATTATATTAAAATTGGATAATTTAGTCATTTATTAATAAAAATTATATTAAATTAATTAATATATAATTTTAATTTATTTGAAAGTATATTTTCTATTCTAATTTGGTTAACTACTATTTTATCTCTAATAAAAATTAAATTAATTAAAATATAATTCTAATTTAAATGAAAATATGTTTCCTATTTTAGTTAAATTAACTTATATTTTATCTTTAATAAAAATTAAATTAATTAAAATTTTTGTAATAATTTTGTTAAGAATATATATTTTTTATTTTAATTTGGTCTACTTATATTTTATCTAATATAAATATAATTAGATAACATAATTTTATAAGTATTATCAAATTAAATTTAATAATTAAATAATTAAAATTAAAATTAATAAATTTTATAAAATAATTAATTGTGAAAATATTAACGTTAAAATATTGAAAGATTGTTGTGTTTAAATAAAAAATTCATAAATAATATAATTAATTACTACATTATAACTATATTATTATCAAAATATTGAAAGAATGTTGTATAATTGTTCAAATAGAGAATTTACAAAAATTTTAACAAATAAATATGTTATAATGTAACACTATCAATATTGTAAAATTAGATTGACACATAAATAAAATTATACTCTTATTATTTATTAAATTAAAGTTTATTAAGTAAATAGTTAAAATTAAATTAATTGAAATTTTTTATTTATTTTGTATCTGTAATCATATTAGTTGAAATTAAAAGTACATTAAATTATTTTTTTGAGTGAACAGAAGTATTAATATTAAAAATATTGAAGAAATAAAGTATCACTATTTAAATAAATTTTTTTCTAAAGTTGTAATAAATTATAAGTTTAATAAGATTGTAATATTAAATTGTTATATAAATAAAATATAAATTTTTATTATTTCTTAATTTTTTATTAAAAAATAACTAATAACTTATTATTATAATATAATTAATTATGGCTATAATATTTTTTTATATAAAATTAATTATAGGGTTGAAAAAAAATTAATTATAAAAAATATTAGATGAGTATCATATAATTATTTAAATAAAAGATTAATCAAAATTGTAATGAATTATAACGATAATATCAAATTGTTATATAGATAAATAACACTTCTATTATTTTCAAACTTTTATTTAATAATAATAATAATAATAATAATAATAATGTCGGATATAAAAATTTATTTATTCACGTGCTATTGGTTACTAGTATATATAAGTAATTGATTATGCCTATTCATAATATGAATGTAATGTAACGACTAAAGATTCATATTTAAACATAGTTTCTATTGGATATAACTAGGAAGACATTTCAATACTACACATGGGTTGCCTAGTTTTATATGTAGCCCATTTGATATCTTCATATCCGTGAACCAACAAATTTAACTCCGCATTGCTCACAAAATTTTGGGTCTTTTTCTTTTCATTTCTGATTACTCAATAATTTTCACAAGCACAAAATCAACTTTTTGTAGGTCCAAAAATTCTTTCACAAAATAATTCTATCTTTTTCAAGTTTATTGATTTTGTAATGAAAAGTATAGGGTTTTAGCACTTCCACAACGTTCTCTTCATTAGGTAGAAATTTTTTAGCCCAAGCACTTATTTATTGAGGTGAAACTGATCCAAACGCTGGATCCTCTAGATTTAACGTCAACTATGTTCAACTTTAGATTGTTGGTTAGGAATATTATGAAACTGCGCAAAAAGTTGAGTAAAATCTACAATGTTGGAAACTTCAGTACATTATAACTATTATTGGGTTGTACGAATTATACGAAGAGGATTGCTTAACTGTAGCAAGAGTGAAAAATTAAGCGTTTCTTATTACAACCTTTTCATAGCAAAAATATTTATGGTATCCCTGAAAAATATGTCGGTTTAGCAAATATTATTAAGGAGTTTAAATTGATCCTTTATGGAGAAATAGATAGTCTACCTAAGTAAGCCTTTTATTTGGTAAGCAATATTGGTGAAGGCTACAAATTGAGAAATGGAGAACAACTAGAGAAGTAGATATAAGAAACATGTATATATATTTATATTGAATTGCGGATAGAGAAATGATAGATGAATCCTTTCTATTTAGAATCAATTTTTTTATTAGACTAAGTTAAAGAATGAAGATAAAAGAATAAACAAGAAAAAAAGAAGAGGAAACACTTTTTTATAGAAAATTTTATAGGAAAATTTAATAACTTCAATAGTTTTAATAGAATATAAATGAAACGGGAAACAATAAGATTTGAATATCAAAACAAGTCCCCTACAAATAGTCTAAGTGACAAAAGATATGAACATCCAGTTGAGGAGATCAGGGATCGGCCCATCCTCCTATCCCCTTATGATGTTGAGAGCTAATCACTTGATTTATGACAAAAAAAATATCAAAACAAAAAAAGGGAATATGGCAAAATTGACAGACACTACAGACTTAATTGGATTGAGCCTTGGTATGGAAACTTACTAAGCGATAACTTTCAAATTCAAAGAAATCTTATAATTAAAAATGAACAATCTTGAGCGCAATCCTATTTTTCGAAAATAAATAAAGTTCATAAATACATAATAAAAAAAATTGGTGCAGAGACTCAATGGAAGCTATTTTAACAAATAGTCTATTATGTTACATTAATAAAGTTAAAAAAAGTCCTTCCTTAAAATTTTAGAAAGGATAAAAAAATAAAAATCATATATGCACACGGATACGTACTAAAATTATTTTTCAAATGATTAATAGGAGATCGAATATGTATTTTTTAACTTTATATTACTTTTATCTTTATAAATGAAATTAAAAAAAAATTGATTTAATTTGAATTGATTTCAAGATGGGAAAAGATTGAAATATAAATTAATTAATTAATTATATCATATATTTCATAATTTGATTGATAGCTGATTAATCAAATGAAAATAAATATATATAAGTGATAAAATATATATATATTAAAATATAAAAAATATAATTTAACTCTTATTTTTTTTGTTTTCTTTTCTTGTAGCAGAGAATAAAATTAATGAATTAAACTACTTAAACTCTATAGAATAAATAAATAAAATCAAACGAGAATAAAGACAGAATCTCATGATACATGTCAACATCGATAACAAAGATATTTAACCGATCTTATAATTATCCAATATCAACGGTAATTATACCCAAAAAAAAAAAAAAAAAAAAGATAACTTCTGTCAAATGTAGATGATATCTTCCCAACATGAAGGTCAATTATATATAGCAGATTAAAGTTAAAAAAACCGGAACTGTTGGTCCCATATGAATATGATGATAAGCCCTTAGCTCGGCTGTTCTGGAATAATTTTATGTTGGTTGAATATTCCTGATCTATATATGCCTGTCTGTTTCCTCTTTTTTATTTTCATCAATAATATCATAGATATCAACATCATATATAAAACATCACACATGTATAGAAACAATTGAGGTCAAATAATGAGTTTAACTTAAATAATTGAATCCTTTTGTTTGCAACTTGCAAATGTGGATGGCCCAAATTTAATGATAAATTATTTGTGTAAGAAAAAAATTGCTCTAGCTTCATAATTTATATTTTGACAAATATTAATCTCTGATATTTTAAAAAATAAAATGATATATTAATTTGTCGTTTACAAGAACAAGATAATATATAAGTGATTAAAATTGAGTCCTTTTAATGTTCTTAAAATGCAATTAAAAAAATTTAAAACCACCATCAACTATTGGAATCAATTGGTGTAATCGAAATTATCCTTGTTTAAGTGACATTTTAGGTTCTAATTTTAGTATATATGATCACATTAAATTAATTATTAAAAGATATTTGTTATTTTTATGATAATATTGAGGTCGAACCAAATTAATTATACTGATAAAAAATTGTTGTCATTTTAATGACATTTTAATTTCAAATTATAATGTATGCAATCGTGTTAAATCAGTTATTAGAAGATTATTGTTGTTAATTCAATTAAATTAAATTAATTAAAAAATAGTTTAAAAAAAACCTTGAGCTTGTTCCTTATATATATATACACATGGACATTCTAGAGCAACTTTTTTTTTTTTTTTTAACTTCATTCTAGAGCAACTTTAAAGTAATCCGCTCACCATTTTTAACGATTTTGTTGCCTATAAATAGGCAACGCATAGTCGCATACTATAGCTATGCTCAAAATTAAAAATGGAGGATAATCATCATCAAAAAAAGCCTCATGCTATTATGGTGCCCTTCCTTCTCCAAGGACATATCATCCCCTTTGTTCATCTTGCAATAAAGCTAGCATCCAAAGGCTTCACCATCACCTTCATCAACACAGAATCAATCCACCATCAAATAACAAAAGCTGCCCATCATGATCATGATGATCAGCCAAACGAAGCTCATGATATCTTCTTTGAAGCACGTAAATCTGGTCTAGACATTAGCTATGCAACCGTAAGTGATGGGTTTCCTTTAGAGTTTGACAGATCTCTCAACCATGATCAGTTCATGGAGGGTATTTTGCATAACTTCTCAGTTCATATTGATGATCTTGTTGGGAAGATAGTTCAGAAAACCCCTACAGTCAATTGCTTAATAGCTGACACTTTTTGGGTCTGGCCATCTATGATTGCTAACAAATATAAACTTGTTAATGTCTCATTTTGGACAGAACCAGCGTTGGTTTATACACTTTACTATCACTTGGATCTCCTCAAGATTAATGGTCATTTTGCTTCTCCTGGTATGCACATACATGCACTCTCTCTCTCTTATATATATATATACATATAGTTCCATGCAAATATTATCATAACTGAATAATTGAAAGTGCAATTTAGTTATATATTTAGTAATTTGCTTGATGTTAAAAATAATTCCAAGAATTTTGGCTATTTTTTTGGGTAAATAACTATATTAATTAATCAAGAATCGAAAGCTTACTATATCATTTTACAGTGAAATTAATTTTAAATAATTCATTTACACGATAAAATTCTACTTAAAAATCTTTCCAATTCTGACCACATATAAAATGATCAATCATATTAAATATAATCGATAATTAAAAAAAAGTAGATGTATGTTATGATATGAGAATATTTTTATCTATTTTAGTTATATTTCACTTAACCATTGAATTTATGACATAATAATATGAAACAATTAGAATATTGATTCCCTTTGACCCTTAATTTATAGAAAATGCATGTGTCAAGTGTTTTAAGGTACACCAATATTGAGGTTTTAACTTCTAATACACAATTGTTGGTAGGTCAAGGGATTTAAACCTATAGAAATTTCTACATTAATTGTGAATGCAATAGCTAGATTTAAGTTATTGAAAATGCCTTTGAATACTTGAAATAATGAAACATCAATTTAAAAAATAGAAATTTAAGTAGAACTAAAATAGTAAACTGAAGAACTATAGACACTGTAGTGATTCATTGAAAACTAAAAAACTGATTTATAAACAAACAAAAACATAAATAAGAAATTGAAATAGAAAAGCTCATTGATTGCGGTAAATTTAATAATTTTTATATGTTAACTTGTTGGTAAAGTAAATGTTTGTTTATGCCGAATATTGAATAGTTAACAGGTAAATATTTTTTTCAAGACATAAAAAAAATTTATAAATTGAACTTCTGATACTGTAGATGAAATTCTCTTGCTATAATTAAAATAATTTAAAAAAAAAAGAGAAAGTGTCTGTTGCTGATCAATTGTTGTTGTGTCATTGCTAGATAATCGCAAGGACCCCATAGATTACATACCAGGAGTGGAAGCTATCAAACCAAGTGACTTGATGTCATATCTTCAAGCCACTGATACAACAACTATATCCCACAGGATCATATATAAAGCAGTATTTGAAGACGCAAAAAGAGCAGATTTCATGATTTGTAACACAGTGCAAGAGCTTGAACCCAAAACCATATCTGCTCTACAACAAAAGCAACAATTTTATGCAATTGGCCCAATCTTTCCTGCTGGATTCACCAATCGTCCAGTGGCTACTAGTCTCTGGTCCGAGTCTGACTGCACCCGCTGGCTCAAACCCAAGCCTCATGGGTCAGTTCTATATGTCGCATTTGGTAGCTATGCCCATTGTAGTAAGAGGGATATTCTGGAGATAGCTCATGGGCTCCTGCTTAGTGAGGTGAGTTTTATCTGGGTACTTCGCCCTGATATTGTGAGCTCTGATGATACTGATTTTTTACCTGTTGGATTTGAAAATGAGATCAAAGATAAAGGGTTGATTGTGCCATGGTGTTGTCAAAATTTGGTGATTTCACATCCAACGGTTGGAGGGTTTCTAACGCATTGTGGATGGAACTCTATATTGGAAAGCATATGGTGCAGTGTACCATTGCTTTGTTACCCTCTACTGACTGATCAATTCACTAATAGAAAATTAGTAGTTGATGATTGGAGAATTGGGCTTAATCTTTGTGATCATAAGCCAATCACAAGGTATGAGGTTGCTGAAAAGATCAACCGTTTGATGAGTGGAAAATCATTGAATGATTTGAAGAACAATGTCAAGCAACTCAAAGAGAAACTAGAGGTTGCAATATCGAACAAGGGATCATCAGAAAAAAATTTCAACCAATTCATTAGTGATGTGAAGATTAGAGTTCAAAAGAAAAAGGAATTCCAGTGTGATGAGGACACATGAGATGAGGACACATGAAGTAGTACTATATATGTGCCTTAAAATATGTATAATAATAGTGTTATTAAGGTTGCACTCATACATATGTATTGTATTTTTCAGTTTTATATCTTCGTTCTACAAATTTTATAATAATTTAGTAATTTTTTATAATTTTTTTTTGTCATCTGAATCACTAGTATTTAGAGTTTATTGAACTCTTACTAAATTAATTAAATTTAATCAAATTACAAGGATGGTAAAAATTTCTTTACAACTAATTTAATATAATTACATTCATCCCGACTTAAAATTTAAAACATTATTTAAGTGAGAAAAACTTTTATCAGCTGATACAAACGATTGTTGATTCTATATTATATTTTTATTATAAAACATTAGTTTCGGAACATGATATGAGATAATATATTCACAACAAAAATAAATTTTTTAATATATCGAATTCATACCATTTTGGCATCCAAAATTTGAGAGGATAAAAAATTTGTTATCCATTTATGTAGAGACTCTACGGTATAATAGACAGATTATAATGAAAAATTTTATTATCATTGAAGATGGAAAATGAAAAATATTAAACCAATACTATGATTATATATAAGCTAGTTGAACTAGTGAGATGGGTACTAACCAATCGGTCCAATCCCATTAAACAATGAAAGTGACATATTCTTCAAGTGTCAATTTTTGTCCTACTTTGATTTAATAGTTAAAAACCTCATACTCCCTTCTCTCTATCCCCAATTCTATTTGGTCAAAAACAATATATCCCTTTGAACAGTTAAATTATAGTATATGTCAAAAATAAAATATTAGAGTATAAATTATAAATTTAATAATTTAATATAATATTTTAAGTATATAGGTTTGTGAGCTGATTACTGAATTAAAATTAAGTCATGGGCATTCTGGAATGACTGTCTATTTTCATTGCACATCACTTTTATTATCAGCATCACTTTTATTATCTCATTACTAATTGACTGGCTATTTTTATTACTCATCACTTTTCATTACAAACTGAAGAATGACTGGCTATTTTTATTACATATTGTCTGCATTATACTAACAATTTTCAAGCTTTCCTCGAGCTTGAAAGTTGCCTGTATCAGATCCTTCAGAAAGTTGATAATAAGATAATGGAAGATAATTATTCATCTCTTTGTTGAGGTGCTTCAGAATGATAAGCACTTGCGAAATGTCCCAGCGCCCCTCAATTTTTCGCTTCAATTCTAACACAGTAAAATTTTGGTTTATTTCAGATTCTTTAGTGGGTGACTTCAACACAATGCTAAATTTTGCTGGTTGAGGTCAAGGTTTCACATTAACTTAAAGACAAGCAGGTTTTTCAAAGTTATAAGATTCAATGGTGCGATCATCTTCTAGCACAATGGTGTTCTTAGAAAGTATCTGCCTTGCAGCTTCCACATTAAAAGTGTGCTTCAATATATATATATATACACCTATTGGTATAAAAAATCACAACCTTTTTGACATTTTACATATTTATACTAAACTTTAAAATTTGGCAAAATTAGTCCAATTTAACATATTATTTGTAATTTTAGCACAATTTAATATATTATTTGCAATTTTAGCACAATTTAACGTATTATTTGCAATTTTAGCACAATTGTAATTTGATCATAAATTAATAAATGAAAAACATATATGGTATTTGAAGTGAATTTAGCTAACATCTATTATTACACTACAAGAAAATACAGATTTAGCGACGGATTTTTAATTGTTTAGCGACGGAATTTTTCGTCGCTAAGGCAGTTAGCGACGGAATTGCGACGGAATTTTTTCCATCGGTAAAACGCTCCTCGCTAAATTTA
Organism: Mallotus repandus; assembly: GCA_949671775.1. NCBI lineage: Eukaryota > Viridiplantae > Streptophyta > Magnoliopsida > Malpighiales > Euphorbiaceae > Mallotus > Mallotus repandus. The sequence continues at coordinate 21,677 of CATIWM010067820.1, forward strand.
GCGACGGA
>CATIWM010067886.1:0-11886 GCA_949671775.1 Mallotus repandus
AAATATGAACTTTGTGATAAAAGCATCAAATTTATTACAAAAGGCATAAAAGAAAGAAAATAGAAAAAAGGTAATAAAAATAAATAGAGTACTGGAATAAATAAATAAATAGATAAATATGGCAAAAATAAGTAAATATGAATAATAAAGGTGGCATTTGTACCATAAAAATGTGAACTTTATGATAAAAAGGCAAACTTTATCTCAAAAGGTATAAATGCAATAAAAATTGCAAATATACCAAAAAATGATAAACATACAGAAATAAATATGCAAATAAATTAAAAATACAGAAATAAAAATACTAAAATGGTAAAGACAACATTTCCACCATAAAAATGAAGATTTTATAATGAAAAGACCATTTTCGCCATAAAAGCATAAATACCACAAAAATTGATAAAAATGAGAAAAAATAATAAAAATACTGCAGTAAATTGAATAAATCAAAATGATCCAAAAATAATGATAAAAATGCTAACTTTACACTAAAATACCCATTTTTACATAAATAGAAAAAAAGATGCAAAAGTGACAAAAAAATGTAAAAAAGACTACAAATGCTCCCGGATTCAACTCAAACTTCATTCTCCTTCTACATATCTTATTCACAAACTTTAAATCACCACAAAAATCACAACTTTATCACAACAATTAATATTTATAATAAAATGAATAAAAATGCAAGAAAATGATTAAAAAATGATAAAAATGATAATAAAAATGCAATTTTTAATAGAAAATGATTGAGAGATCCTTAAAAGGACCAAGTTATTACCCTTGATGCATGCTTTGACAAAGATGTGGCTTGGTTTGGATTTATGGATCTAAATCCTAAGAAAAGTGTAGAGATTTGGTTAAATGTTAAAATGGGAGTCACGAGTCTTCAATTTGGTAGAGTTTCGGTATATTTTTTGGTCTCTGTTCCTTACCAAAAAAAGGGTGTAGGGTCCTATTTATAGGCAAAAATGGGTTTAGGGAGCGCAGGCGCTTCCAAGAGCGCTCATCTGCTTGCAAGACCGCATGGTCACGCGCCAAAGGCCACATGGCCATGAGATTGGGCATGTGGTTGCGTGCCCGGTCGCACATTCGCGCATTACGCTGTTCTCTCAAGGTCACTTTTTCGGGTCTGTACAGTGTTTTTCATGATTTTTCACGAAGTTGAACTTCGATCCTACGAGATGAATACTGGTCTGACTAGTTGCATGTTTTAAACGATTTATCATTCTGATGATTCATAGTTCGTAAAATCGAAGTACAGCTTAGAGACTCGATAACCGATTTCCCACTTTGGAGGTTTGGTTCAGGTTCTTTTTTGGGTATTCATCTTGTCTGAGCACGCCCGGGAAAACTTCTGATGAAACTTTTCCTCGTGTGTAGACGACAAGAACCTTAATCACCGAATCTTTGGGGGACCATCAAAATTTGGGTATCAATAGTTGCCACCTGCTTCACATGCGGCGATCAAGCTGCCACCTTATCAATGCATAGGAAGCAAAGTTTGAAAATAATGAGATGATATGTAAAAACATTTGATCTTTGGGTGAGACCCTACTCCACATGCATTGAACGAGCTGCCACCTCATTGATGCATAGGAAGCAAAGTTTAAAAACCATGAGATGAGATTTTTGAGGTAACCCCCTACTTTACATGCATTGATCATGCTGCCACCTTGTCAATGCGTGGGAAGTAAAGTTTAAAAACCATGAGATGAGATTTTTAGGGTAACCCCCAACTTCATATGTGTCAATTCAAGCTGTCACCTTATCGATGCGTGGGAAGCAAAATTTGAAAACCATGAGATGAGATTTTTGGGGTAACCCCCTACTTCACATGCGTCGATTCAAGTTGCCACCTTGTCGATGCATAGGAAGTAAAGTTTGAAAACCATGAGATGAGATTTTTGGGGTAACCCCCTATTTTACATGCGTCGATCAAGCTGCCACCTTGTTGATGCGTTGGAAGTAAAGTTTGAAAACTATGAGATGAGATTTTTAGGGTAACCCCCTACTTCACATGTGTCGATTCAAGCTACCACCTTGTCAATGCATGGGAAGCAAAGTTTGAAAACCATGAGATAAGATTTTTAAGGTAACCCCCTACTTCACATGCATCGATCAAGCTACCACCTTGTCAATACGTAGGAAGCAAAGTTTGAAAACTGTGAGATGAAATTTTTATGAGGGTGCTATATGACCTTTTTTAGACCACAAAGTGGGGTGCACTGTATAGCCCTATAGGCTTCAAGCGCCAGGTTTTCAAGAAACTGAAATGCATGTAAAACCTTGTGAAAAGTGTTGTGTGATTGTGGTGTTCGTAAAATTAAGATGCTATTTTTGAAATTATGATGCATGAGAGTTTCGTTCATGCTTTCAAGGGTTTACCTTTACTAGTGAGTGGTGCATATTAAGGGCTTCGATTCAATCCGACAGTAGCCATTTTACCTTAATGTGGTTTTCTCCATTTCACTGAGGTTTAACCAATAACTATTTGCCAAGGATATCCCTGATTACCAAGTGAAGAGCAAGTGTTCCTCATGATCTGAAGGAAATTTACCAAATGAGGTCGTCGAGAACCGCAATGCATGAGCAACCCTTGATATTATGTCGTTCCCTTTGAAGGCAAATGCTTGATCATGCTCCTTCTCTTCTCAGGCATTCTCCGCCTTCTGTCACTCAGCTTGAATGTCGTCAAAGAGTTCTTTGAATACTCAAGATTTAAGCATTTGAGTAGATTGAGTACGATCTTTATTATTTTTTTCCTTTTTTTCTCTGTCTTTTATCTTTCTCTTCTTTTTTCTCTTTTTTCTTTCTCTTTCTTTTTTTTCCTTTCCCATTTTTGCATTTAAACCTCTTCCGGTTCTAACATGACAATCACAAGCTACTTGACCATCTCATTCCCTACGACTTTTCCTTTGGTGGATTTTCTGTCTTTCATAAGGTTTTCAAGAATTAAGTTGATCAAAAGTGAGAATCCTGGCTCGGAGTTGCTAATCAAAGTCAAAAAGCTTTGAAAATCTCATCAAAGTGAGACGGTTGTTGTCAAGGTTGACTGGTCCGTCCCTGTCACGTGCCCCTTCTCTTGTGCAACTACACCTTCAAGAGCACTAGAAAATGATGTTTGGAATGCAAATGTATGTATGAATGCACATGTGAATTTTCTTTAAAATAAGGTGAGATAGAGTACTTCCCTAGGGATATGGGGTGTTTCTTTGGATGAGTTCCATCTTTCTACTTTTCTTTTGTTGGTGTCTCTTTCTTCTAAGAAAATCATTTTGCTTCTTTAGCTCTTAGCATCTACATGCGCTAGAAATTCCCTTTTATTGTTGTTTGCTTGGATTCTTGCTTAATTATTCTTTGTGATCATGTTCTCATGCTTCTATTTTATTGTATTTCCCCTGCAAAGTAAATAATAAAGGAATCCTAATCAGAATTGGTCCTATTTTAGGGAATTATTCTTAGCCAGGATATATTTTAACTTCCCTTTTGGTGGTATGGAATGTGCTGGGTGGATCATGCGCATGTGACCCTGATCGGTGGTGGTCATGGAGTTATCTTGCACCCGTCCTTTCGGAGACAACTACCGTACTTTTTAGTTTTGCTACCATCAATGATTTTACCATTTGATAGTGTGAATATGCCTTTTTTATGAGCCATTTGACCCATAAGGACTAGCATTAAGGTTGTTAAAATATCAACTTGGTTGGTATTGTCAACACTTATTTGGACGTTGCCCCCCGGAGACCAATCACGTGAGTTGATGGCGCCTCTTTCTTTTTTCTTATTTTTCAATCTATTGTTTTGATGCATGTTCTTTAGGATGTTGTTTTCCATCTCTGTTTGTGTGCTTTTGGCTTTATCAACTCTCTTTTGATTACTCGAATTTGTGGCTTCCTCATTTAATGTCAAGGTGAGATTAGGACATTTTGGGATTTTGGATTGCTTATTGGGATAGGATGAAGAGCAAGTGTTTAAGCGAAGGTATGGGAATGGTTTAATGAATGAAACAAATCTTTAGGTTCAAGCCTCGCACTGAATCCATTGTTAGTTTACCTGCACATGTGCTTAGGCAATGGCAGGTAATTTTTTGATTGGTTTCTGGTGAGGTATTTTTGTGGTGCTTGAGCTAACATGGTGGTCTGTTGGGCATGATATATGCCTTTAGACCCATTTAGTTTTTGATTTTGGGTTTACAAGTTTTACACTTTGCATGAGGAGTGTGTTGGAACAATTACTGAAGCTGGTATTTCTAAGCTGAGGGATTTTCTTGCAATGGATGACCGATGCATGTTGGAGGAGTCTAGAGTTTTTAAGGAATGTTTTGTTTTAAGATTCTTCAACATATTTGGCTTGACTGTAGTTTTTTACAAATTACCATTCCATTCTAGAGTCTCCAAAAGCACTTGTCAGTAGCCCCTTCAGATTATGAAAATGCATGTATGCATGTGATGTCAACTGCACCTTATTATTATATTTTGTATGCAAATGCCAATATGCATGAGATGTCAGTGATGTATGATGTGGATGACTATATTATGTGGTAAGGCTTATGTGCAAGTGGGTAGTTGTAGGGAATGTTGGTGATCGTGGTATCTGATGAGGAGGTTCACCTACTCGTGCATGATGTATGAAATGCCAATGGATGCATTGTATGAAAAAAAGGGTAAGCTGTCCTTTTGATGGTATTTAAGAGAATGCATGTGTGCAAGTGATCATGCTATGTGTGTGCGTATAAAATGCTAATGGCCCTTGCTATGTATTGAAGATGAAGATCATTATATTTTCAATGGTATAACTGCATGTGTTGAATGTGAATGAAAAGATTGCATGATAGAGGGAGAGATGTTGTGTGTATGTGCACATACAAAATACTAACTATTTTACCTTAAAATAAGGGGAAAGTTACATCCTTTGGGTAAATGATCAAATACATGTGTGAATGTTGGTTTTACTATAAGATGATAGGGTAGATAGCCTATTTCCTTTAATGTGCATATGCAAATTCATGTAACACAAATGTCTATTGAGATACTAAGAAGGAAATGGATTGTATGTACATTTATCTATGCGGTGCTAATGATTATACTCCAGGATGAAATGACTCGCTTGCATGTAGTGTGAATGATCATGTCTTATGAGAATGTGGTGCCAGCTCGCTTCCCTCAGGAGGTTTATGGGTGTGTGTAAAAATGAGGATGTTCATGCTGTAGAATGAAGCAATTATGTAGGAGTACACGCTAATGGAGCATTGGTTACTATGTCACCTAAGGAGTATGTCAATGTGTGTGCTCATGAAATGCTAGTCATTATGCTTGTGAGGGAGAAGTTCTATCATGTATGCAAGTGTGCATGAGCATGTAATGTTGATATGGATATTGTATTTATGAAGTATTAATGGTGATGAAGAGGAAAATTATTCATTTTCTGATGCATATGGACAGATGTATGTATGCACAAGATGCCAATGATTATTATGCGTATGCATGGGGAACTAAAAATGATGGGATGCGACATTACTTATCATTATACACATGCACACAAGTGAATGACTATGCTTTTTGAAGAAAGGAATATTGCCCATTTTACTTAAAATTACGCAAGATAGTGGTGGCACGCCATATATGGATGCATTTAATGAGCATATACACATAGAATGATGACGACATTACTATGCAAAGAAGAGTAGTATATGAGTTGTGAGATGTATTTTCACATGAAATGCAAATGGGTATATTGCATGATAAAGATTGGGGCTAGGTTTCAAGTGGTCTTTCGTCTTTCCCTTCTTTTTCTTTCCTTTTTTTTGGGTTAAGGTGAGAGGGGAAAGGTTAGGTTAAGGCCCCTTTGGGTAGAGTCAACTGATTAGCAAGTAATGGCTTAAAGATATTAGGACCAATGTTGATAGAGAGAGAACCAATGCATTTGAGGGCGAAACTAGAGATCTTTATGATGGTGCTTTAACCTGATGGCCACTTGAGGATTTAGAGTTTTGGGAGAAGTGTTCGATAGTTTGTTCACCATATGGGTGGATCTTTGGAGTTTTATTATAGATTTAGGGCAAGTGAGGACAATGGTTTCTCTATCATTGAAAGCACATTTGGGTTTTATTGGAGGAGGACAATATTTTGGTCTTAGTCTTTATCTTAAAAAAGTTGAATTTAGAGGAAACAGACTAAGAGATGGTTTAGGATTTATTGGGAGAGATTGCTCAAATATGGGATTTGGGTTTAGGGTGGCTTTAGGTAGACATGTGTTTGGGCATTTTGGAATTCCTAAGTGACCATCAGTAACATTTGGTGAATTTCTAGCTTGTACCCTTGCATATGTGTCTTAACTAGCATTGGCATTCGAGGAGGCTGTAACAATTATTGGACATGCTATTTTTGAGTATGAGTCTTCGAGTTTTCTAGATGTGGTTAATGCTCTCGCCATTGACTTATATCCCCGTACCCCATGCAATCTAATGACTCATCAAAGTATAACTCATTGTATCTTGGGATGGCAAGTATTCATTCAAGCATATGCCTCACATCCTCAATATCTTATCTCATTACCCCTCTTTTGGCTAGGATTAAAAAAAAAATACGCCTAGCCTGGTTTTCAGCACTGATCGAGTCAATCTCCTTTTTTCTTCTTTTTTTTCACATTTTCATCATTCTTATTTTTTTCTCATTTTCTTTCCTCTTTTTTTTTTCTTTTCTCTTTTTTCATGAGGCTATAGCAAGAATTAAATACTTGTAGTTTTAATGAGGTGCTAAAGAGAGCAGCAACAACCAAAAGATAAAGAGGCAATAAAAAACAGAGGGCATAACATTCCACCAAGATGTTTGATAAACCCCACGAACATTTAACTCTACTCATACTACTAGTAAAATAACAAAGCAGAAGTTCACTGTTCTAATCTAGCTATTGCACTAAAAAAGAGTTTCATGCACATTCTTCATTCTAGTTGCTTCGATTGCATTCATCCATGATTTCAAAGAGGATAGGTTCCATTGATTCCTTTTTTCTTTCCCCTCTTATGATGATTAGACACACGGTTGAAGAAGATAGGTGGAGTTTGTAAAGTAGGTGGTTCGTCGCTTCTTTGACATTCAAATGGCTTAGAAAGGAAGATGCTTATTTTGTGAGATAGTTATGGTGTGATTAGGTGGTTGGGTAAAAGGGTTGGTTTTGGTGCTAGGCTCTTCTTCAAAGTTTTCAATTTTGCTAGAGTCTATAAGGTCTTGGATTCAGTCTTTTAAAATATAGCAGTCATCAATTGTATGACCAGGCATTTAGTGGAAGTGACAATAGAAGTCAGGGTTGATACGTGGTGGTAGAGGGTTCAGTAAAGGTCGTGGTTCAAATGGTTTCAAAAGGTTTCTTTGTTGAAGTTCCTAGAATACTTTAGAGAGGGATTGGTTAAAGTTTGAGTATTTTTAGTTTCTCAGGGCATTGGGGGTCAAGTTTGGTTCAGTGCGATGAGTGCTTTGGCTAGGCTAGGTTGGTTTTTGGTAGGGATTTTTAGGTTGAGAGGGTTCTTTATCCTCAATACGGTTGTTGGCCTGGTGGAACACTTCAAAAGTGGGATAATGAATAAATTGTATATGTTTACGGAAGTGAGGTCATGCTCCTTTAATTACCATCTTTATTTGTACATCTTCTGAAGGTCTGTCCCTCATTAAAGTAACTTTCCTTCTCCATCGAACGATGTAGTCTGAGAAACTGTCACCACTTTTCTGCCTAATGGTTTCCAAGTCACGCCTCGTGACATCCAGTTGGGTGTTGTACTCATACTGCTTGATAAATTTTTGAGTAGGAAGCTCTAGATGTAATGGATTATAACCCTTTGTACTCTGGTTACCCATTTTTAGACTTTTAGCTTCATCAAGCTTATAGCAATAAGGCTGTTTGGGGTGACCTTGCCAGAGCTCATTGATGAACACAAAGAATTGATTAAAGCCTTTGATTAGGGTATCAGTGTTTTCTTTCACCACGACTTCAAGTTGTGTGACTTGTTAAATAATTCTTGGATCTCCATTACCAATTCAGAATCAGTTGTACTAATTAGCTTAGGAAAGGATTGGAAAAGCCTTTTCTTAGTGGTTTCCAAGTCATGCCTCGTGACATCCAGCTCGGTGTTATACTCATGCTGCTTAATAAATTTTTGAGTAGGAAGCTCTAGATGCAATGGATCATAACCCTTTGTACTCTGGTTACCCATTTTTAGACTTTTAGCTTCATAAAGCTCATAGAAATAAGGTTGCTTGGGGTGACCTTGCGAGAGCTCATTGATGAACACAAAGAATTAATTAAAGCCTTTGATTAGGGTATCAGTGTTTTCTTTCACCACGGCTTCAAGTTGGGTGACTTGTTAAACAATTCTTGGATCTCCATTGCCAATTCAGAATCAGTTGTACTAGTTGGCTTAGGAAAGGATTGGAAAAGCCTTTCTTTAGAAAGCTCATAATTGCCTTTAATATCCCCAGGCATGCTCATAACCTCTTTCTTTTTGTTAATCCTAGGATTAGGAGTACCAGTTGCCCCCTTGTCATTGCTGCCTAAGAGAATTATCTCATCCATGGCACTTGGAGTTTGGTCAAAGGTGTTCTCAACTTCAGTCTTAAGGATAGTTTTGATTTTAACTAGGAGGATGTCAGTTAAGCCACCATTAGCCATAAATCTTTTCACATGCTCTTTGCGTAGGTCATTGAGATCTTGATTCCCAAATTGTTCAGCCATTTTGTTGCTTAATCATTGCTAACTTTCCTTAAGGGGGGTTTAAGAGACTGTGATGGTAAGAATGATGAGGTTAATATAGTTATAATGAAATGTATGCATGAACTATTATGTAAGATGGTGGGACTAACATAAAGAGGAAAATTATCGTGAATGCATACTATGTTATGTGCTACAAAAGGATAAGATTAGTATTAATGTATGTGACCTTATTAAAAATGTACTTTAGTTGTACACAAGAAAAGAGAAAGGGTTAGTAAATGAAACCAAAATAAGCTAGCAAGGAAATGAAAGATCATAAATGCATATCATGTTATAAGCTACAAAAGAGCTATTATGTGTGCATAACATGTCTTTGAGTACGTGTGCATATTGTGATGAATTATGCAAGACAAATGGGATAGCGTCTATGTACGGCATGACAGTTATAACCTTGCTAATATAGTGATGCAAAATGGCTGGAAGAATATCATAGGTTAGCACATGATGAAATGTCCTATGTGTATGTATGTATGCATGAAAAAGACAACAACACAAAACAAAATGAACAAACAGGGTTAGCGTTAAACCTGTAAAACGAACAAACCAAATGCAAGCAATCACTCATTCCAACCTTATCGCTCCACACGGTAGAGATTTCTGTCCTAGGTGGGTTTTTTATTATAGCCATCAGGGGGCTATGGTTCCACTCTTAGACTAGGCTACTTCCATTCATGATTATCAGACTCAAAAGGTAAACTAGTGCGCAACACTCAAATGCAATCGATGTAACCACATAATGTCAATGAGACACTTAATTACTGGGTCTAAAATGATTGTCTATAACTCGTGCGTGCCCGTAAGGGTACGGACTATAGTAAGCAGAAGGGATCTAAGTTCGTGTTCGTTTCATCGACATTCGGTGTGTTTACAAAGGGACATGAAGGTTTCATTCGATAGTTTACAACTTGACTCTCTCAACATGAGTGTTTACAATCCAGTCAAATTCTTGATTTATCCACTTTATCTAATAAGGACAAATGGACTACTTCTATAAGTTCCATCATCAAATGTCACTATTTGTCAGTCTTTATGGACTATCCAAACTGAGGTGTATGATTCTCATCTTTCCTCGTGCAACGGGCTTACACAAGGTAAACAAGGATCACACGAGCCTAAGCATGGACTGGCTATGAATACTGACAGTAAATGGTGGTGGACACTAGAGATGTCATATCATTTTTGAATGTCAGGTCAAACGGACAGCATCAAGACAAGGACAACATGTAAGAGCTAAGTGGGATCCTAGGGGAGACTTCTACCGGTTTATCTATGTGAGTTGCGTCTAGCTTATGACTTGGGTCCCTTTAGCGAGAATGTCCCCATATAACTAGAGTTTTGGACTTCGTTAGAGAGTCTAGCATTCTTTTATAACTCAGTCGGCCCCCTTTAGGACTTAGGTTATAGACTTTGGTCAGATGAGTCCGGCGAATGCACGAGTAAAGGCTAAAGGTGATAATATCTATCTTCGTCACCTCATGACTTGAGTGGAATCGTGGTGGCATTGTCATTCAATATTATCAAAGGTTTAGGGACCATGGTACAAGTGGTGAGTGTGATGATATACAGTTATACTATTGTGAAGGTGAATAAACAAGTTATGTATAATAAAAAACAGCCTTTCATTCATACCCCTCAACTCAGAAGTCCCCAATGGAGTCACCAAAATCATGTGATCATTTTACAGGAGCGATCACGACAGGATCTGTGAGCTTATAGCATCGGGGCACACAGGCTAATGGTGACTAATCTACTAGATTTTTGTTTGTTATTGTTTGTTGGAGGGTCTGACTGATTAAGCCACGTAGATTTGGAGTCGCTGCCCTACTTGAATCAGGAAGAAGTGAAAAACTCACTTCCATAACCAGAGAATCCGGGTCCGGAGGGTAGAAGTTACTTATCTTGTTTCTTATTACACATGTTACTCATTTATTCATTACTTCACCCTAGTTTCAGTTTTATGATGTATTTTACCACACTCAAGCATTGGTCAGTTTAAAGAAAGCGCAGGATAACTGGATTGACGAGCATACACCATATGATAAATAAGCAAACATCAATTAAGCAAATGAACATATAAGCAAGTAAGCATGTAGCACACAAGCATGCAAGAAATAATCAAAATAAGCAAGCAAATGAGGAAAATAAAAAATGGAAAAAGGGATTAAGGATTACAACCCAAGAGAAAAAGTCTATTCTAATAAATACATCCAAGATAAAAATAAAAGGAGAATTTGGATTAAGGATTACAGTGACTTAAAAAAAGCCTATTCTATTAATTACATAAAAATGAGAAAAAGAAATAAAAATCCTATTCTAATAAACCTGCAAAACAAAGATTAGCTTCCATACACATGCAAGCACACATCACATGTAGGACAATTTAATATATTTCATTTATTCATAATTGAAATAATAAATAAAAGAATAATTAAACACATAAGTAAACAAGGATGATAATGTATGCATGATGCAAGATTTAAAAAGGTTGGGTACTTTGATGTGAAGTCATCATTTTTATTATTAAAAATAAGATTTTTATGATGCAAATACGTAGAGAAATAAAGTGGGGAAGTGCAGAAAGATGATGAAAGTAATAAAAATATTATTCTCACCATAAAAGTATTAACTTTATGATGAAAATAATAAATTTATCAAGGAAAACAAAAAATAATAATATGGATAATAAATAACAAAATGCAGAATTAAAAATATTAAAGTGGTAAGGATGTCATTTCTACCATAAAAATATCTACTTTATGATAAAAATGACAATTTTACCCCAAAAAGGGATAAAGGTGCTAAAATTAATAAAAACGCAATAAAAATCATAAAAATACTGCAATATTGATATGAATAAACAAAAATGTAGAAATGAATAAATTAAAATGATAAAGATGATATTTTTATCATAAAATCATGAACTTCATGATAAAAATATCAAATTTACAATAAAAAGTATAAATGTAACAAAATAGCAAAAATACAATAAAAATCATAAAAATGCAGAAATAAATACTCAAATAAATAAAAATGACAGAAATAAAAAAATTAAAATGATAAAGATGATATTTTAACCATAAAAATGTAAACTTTATTATAAAAATACCAAATTTACCATAAAAT
>CATIWM010067934.1:0-10452 GCA_949671775.1 Mallotus repandus
TTGAAGAGGTAATGGGATATCTATTATTGATATATTCTCAAGTATAAATACAAGGTAGGAAAACGTATTGTTACAATAGATAACAGCTATAGATATACATAAACTAAAACAGATATACATAAACTAAAACAGGGGTAAACAGAGTTGTATAAGATAACAAATGCTCTTAGCTAACTCATCCTTATCAACTTTCACAGTATTTAATTTATTACCTTTTCTCATAATCGTTTCAAAAAATTAATTACATACATAAAAACCCTTAATTTTAGTAAAGGTAATTCCTTATTTGTAGATTTTTAATGAAATTAACATCGAAATACTGATGTATTCAAATAAAAGAATAATAATGTGACAAAATTAATTTTAATAATAATCTAAAGGTCATGCCACATGGAGTTTTTTATTTATACAACAAAATTTAACAAGAATACACTTGATCTCTGATTCATTATTGAAAATAATTTTACTACAATATCATCTTTTTATTTATCCATATCAGCATTCCGATATTGACTTCATTAAAAATCGACGCATGAAGATTACTGTTATTAAAATTAAAAGTTAAAATTTTTTATGTGTTCAATTAATTTTTTGGGACTATAATAAAAAAGAAATAATAAATTAGAAACTATAAGTGTAAATAACCAAAAATTTCCATGAATTGTTTTTATCTTTTTCTTAAATGGTAAATTTGTAATTAATCAAGCAATTAAATTGCGTGTTTTCTCATAAAAAAATATAGGTAGCTCAAGGAACAACCTATTGACTTTTGGGTAAAATATTTGCTGGTTGATTCTCGAACTTCACAAAAGAAAAATCTTTTCTTCCAGATTATACTTGTTGAAATATCTATCAACTTCTACATGCTTAATCCGATCATATTAAAATGGATCATGTCAACTGTCAATTGTTGCTTTACTATCACATATTCATCACACATTTAAGAGAAAATCCTATTTACCCCTCGGTAATTCCCTTAAGTTCTGCTTTCACACTTGATAGTACCACCACCTTTTGCTTCCTAGTTTCCCCCCAGCTAATGTGAAATAATATAACGTAGACTTTCTGTCTGATACGCTTCCTACTCAGCCAGCATTTTTATAGCCTTCAATATTTTTTCAATATTTACGTGCATGTAAACAAATAAAGTTTTCGAACAACCTATATTCTTTATGCTCTTTTATTAATTTTTTGACTTTTACTTTTATATTTTTATTTATATAAATTTAGTCTATATATTTTTATTTAGTCACAAATTAGGTCTTTTCAGGATTCAATGTATATTAAAATAAAATTATATTAATTTTAAATGAAAGACCCAACATATGATAACATAAAAATATAGAGACTAAATCCGTATAAATAAAATTACTTGAAAAAAAATGAATTATTCCTAAAGTCTTAAGGAAATTAAAAAGTTAATGTAACTCCATTTACGATAAATGCTGGCTTTTTTTTGGAAAAGTAAAAAATATATTATCATATGCATTTATTATTATTATTATTATTATTTACCCGAACCTGAATCTACTAAACAGAATCTCATATTTAATATTTACAATAAGAGCACTGAACTCTCCTCAACTCATGCTGAGATTTCTGAATTATACCTAAAATAATCTTATTTTACAGCTAAACTTTTAATTATACTCATTTTGAGAAGTGACACATCATAGTTAGATCTTGGAGATTATTAAACTAAACTATATAAAAAGAAATTTGCATAATTTTTAAAAAGAAATTATCAAAATTTGAATTTTTAATTAATTGCATACATTGATAAATTTCAAGACTTATTTTACTTAAGTTTAGAAAAATACTTAAAATATCTAACCTATCTAGGATAGATAATAAATATTTATTTGAAAATAAAGTAAAGTTCGATCCTCTAATTTTTAATTTTTTCATTGATAATAAGATATCTTACTACACAATTAAAATATTTAATTGAAGGTATATATCAATCTTTTAATTTTTTATTTTGTTATTTTCAGCCACGAGATTTAATTATATTAAGCCTTAGCTATGTCGGCTAGATAAATAAAAAAAAAAAAGAAAAAGGCCTGAGACGTACATACAGGCATGTTTAGCACTACTCTCGTCATCATTATAATCGATGTGAAATTACTCTAACTTGGTCACTGTAATGGAACCAGACAAAATTGTCCCACTCAAATCTACTCAATCATTCAATGGTATTTAGCAAAGAGGAAAAAAAAAAAAAAAAAAAAAAACAGAAGTGTGTGGGGACTCTTTTTAAAGTTTTGCCAGCAATTACAGGTGGTCCAAACAAGCCACATTCAACACTCATTTACTCTTTTTTTTTTAGGCAATGTTTGGAAATGGAGGATAAGGAGTAAAATGTGAAGGAGATGAGGGAACAAAAATAAAATAGATGAGTTTTGAATTATTATTTTAATTTTTTTACTCTAAAATTAGAATTATATTTAGTTATTATTTTTTTATTCTTTTTTCTTACACTTTTTCTTTTTTTTTTGAGAGATAATTTTAATTAAAAATAAATATATATTTTTTTCTCTTCATTTTCTCTTCTTCCTCCAAACATAAAAAAAAGTGATTTTCTTCTCTTACTTATCCTTTTATTTTTCTTCTCTTTTTATTTTTCTCTATTCCAAACATAGTTTAAGGGACTCAATAGGATATTTCCCGTTCTCATTTTCTATTTCTCCCTATGCGCTGTGCTCTCGTTCTCCTATTAGATGTTTATCTCTGAGGGGAAAAACACTAAAAATAGGGAGAAAGTTTTGTCAAAAATTATGTAATTTTTTCTCTATGAGTATTAGTATTTTAAATTTATTACATTTTAACTAACTTAACACAACTTTAAATTAGATCACAAAAATTATAAGAATTTTTAATAATTAATTTAAATAATTTAAATTTAAATTATCATTTAAATAAGAATAATTCTCTAATTTTATTGATCATTGAATTTTGTCAAACGTTAATATTTTTTTATATAAATTAATTCAATTCTATTTAGAACCATGATTATGGTAAAAGTTGTTTAAAATTTTTTAACAACTAATTTAATAAGATTAAATATCACAATTTAATTTTAAAATATGAGAAATTTTTACCTATACTGAATGTATTATATTTTAGAATTGAATTTGTAACATATCAACCAAATAATTTACACTTAATTATTAAAAATAAAACATATATTTTTTATTATAAATTTTACCATTAAATATAATACATATAATATAAAAAAAAATTGCCTTAAAATATTGCTAATGCTAACAGCTATTGATTATGTTATATATTTCAAATAAAAAAAAATACCTAGCTCCATTCTTTTGACCTGTGCCACGTGTTGAAATTGCAACATTAAGCTTATTTGTCATGCACGGAACTTTCCAAGTGGAAATCTCTTGTAAGGGCACGTAGAAAGAAAAAAAGGTCCCCGTGTTAGATTTTGGCGTTGGATTTGCAATCCACATCAGATTGCGCTATCTTTTATGCCCAATGCCCACTACCACCACCACCATTGGCTTCATGTGGATATATCTCAAAAGCCCTTTTCTTTTCTCTTCTTTTCTTTTCTTTTCTTTTCGTATGTGTTTGTGTGAAGGAGATATGCATTAGTAAATTTATATGCTTGCTAACATCAGCTGGGGATCTGTCAAGCAGTGTCTTTGAAAAAGGAACAACCAGAAGAAAGTGAGAGGTAACATGTTAGGGGAGGAGAACCATGATTTTTTTTTTCCAATTTTGATCAGTAATTTCAATTTAACCTTCACCAATATAGATATTTACTTGAGAAAGTTTCCTCCCTTTTGAAAAAAAAATCTTTAGTGGGGTATATAAATTGAAAAATATCAAATAGTTTGATAAATACTTTTAACCTGTTTTTTGAAAATTTCACATTGACTATGAGGCGTGCATAAATAAGTATAAATTAATATATTTTTATAAAATTATAGTTTGTAAAAGAGTGTGTTTTCTATTTACTCTGAGTGCATATATTTTATATAGTTAAAAGAAAATAATTTGGACGTTGCAACTTTTTCTTGAGCTATGATTATGTGTTGTGTGCATTGTTTCTTTTCATGTATTAATCACCTATTCTTTAATTTTTCTTCAACTTTTTTCCTTTTGATTTCTTGTTTCTTATGGGAGGCCATAAACTATATTTTGGAGGAAAAATTATCTTACTTGTTTATCCATTTGTATCTCTAAAATGGCCAACTATTTTTCAGTCAACTGGTATAGTTTTCAGCTAAAAGTTTTAAAGCTAAATGTAACTTTAATTATTAATTAAGGAAATTAAAAATCAATGCTTCTTTTATCCCTTTAAGAGAAAAAATATTACTAAAAAATAATGAGCGTGGATTATATGGGATTGCCACTATATGCTAGTGGATCCTAGTTTACCTATATATTTATTTGTCTTAACTATATTTAAGTAGTGGGTGCTTAGAACTTCTTCAAGATAGTTCTATAAAAATTTTATAAAATTTATTAATTTTTTTAATAACTGAAGGTCAAAAGGAAAGAGATTGAACTCATAACCTCATTTTATAACGTCCATCACTTGAGCCATTAGATTACAAAGGGAGAATAAATTTAATAAGTTAAAGTTAAGAAAAAATGATCTAATAATTATTTTTTAAAAAAAAAATTTAAATTTTATCGATATTAGTACATAATTTTTTTTATTTGAGTAGAGATTTATTTTTTATTATAATTATTTTTTAAAAGAAAATTTTAAATTTTATCGATATTGGTATATAATTTTTTTTATTTGAGTAGAGATTTATTTTTTATTATACACTTCATTGAATTTTAAATTGTTTCTATTAATGAAAAAATTTATTAAATAAGCAATAAGTCTGTAACAAATCTTTTGTAAAGTTTGTATCCCAACAAGCAAGTGGGCAGTTCCTTGATATTGTTTTTAAAGTATTAAAACTAAATATATAATTAACTAAACCTTAATGGCAATAGTTAATGTGATAACTAAGTTGGACAAATCTTATGACATTTGCACATAGGTGGATATCATTAGCAATAACAGCACAAGCTATAGCTATCTGTTTCACATGTACATACATAAAATAATCATAATAATAACATTATAAATAAAGGCTAAGGAAAAAAAAAAATCAAAGAAATTAAAAGATAAATTTCTCAACTCAATGTGCTCACTTGATGGCTACAATAATTTGTGGCTCTGGCCTAATCATTATAAGGTAGGTAAAGATATATGTTTGGTGCTTCCTCAATTATAGCTTTGTTTGGATCAAACCTTCCAGGTTCAGTCGATTTGCAATTAAAAAGAAAATGTTGAGACTTACAAAGACAAGAAAATTAACTTTCTTTTTAGTAAAAATTCTTTATAATTATTAACTATTAAAGAGGGTATTTAGATAATAAGAAAAAAAATTAACACGTGAACTCAAACTTTGTTTTTTTAAGGAAATCTGAAATTTATTGAATAGTGCTCCCTTGAGCTAAAATAGAAACAATAAAGTCGGAAGGAATAAGCCACTTCTGGATACCACTTATGAAAACAACAGTTTGAGCACAAGTATGGTGGTAGAATTTACGGTGCTGTGTGCAAATCTAATAAGTACATGGCTAAAGTGCTTTAACAAAATAGAACAATCATCAATAAATAAGACAAATGAAGATCTAACATCCGGATTTTGCAGTGTTTGAGCCACTTGCAGGGAATCTGTTTCAAGAATACAATCATAAACACCAAGTGACTTAAGTCAGCTTAACGCTTCCTTAATGCTAGTAGCCTCGGCCTTTTTAGGAGATATGTTGAGTGTAATTTTACACATGTTCTTGAGTTGAATTTCAATGAATTTTGAATAAATAAATAATTGAAGTTCGAAAAAATTTAGATTTTGATTTAATTTGGCCCTTCATTTTAGTTTCGATTATTTTCAATTTAATTTTGGTTAAATTAGGAGTTTTTATTTTAATATTAATAAATATTTTCCTTTTTGTAGGTAAGTCTAGAAAGAAACTCCAAAATAATAAAAGAATGGTGAGTCGTGGGTTCTGTCACACGACAACGACATGGGATGGCTCACGCCATGAGAAAAATCATGTCCTCTTTTGTGCAAATTGAAGAATCTTGACAAGGTCGTCACGGGATGTGTCACTCCATGATGGAAGCCATGCTGTAAAATTAATGACATGTCACCACTTGTGTCATCCCGTGACTGAAACCATAACGAACAGAGAAGGTTTCCATTTCAATAGAAGTTGAAGAATTTAAGTGCAACTAGGTTTTCCATGACACCTAGCTTATAAAAGGGAATACAAGTGAGTTTTAAAGGGGGAACCCCATCCAATTCCATTCCATTCACTTCCATTCATACTTTGAAGACACAAACAAGCACTCAACGAAGATCGAAGAAGGAGTTGTGCAAGATTCAAGAGCAACAATCATTATTTCTTCTTTTTCATCTTTAACTCTTTTTATTATGTTTGTGTTCATCACCATAACCATGTGTGGCTAATTTAACTTTAGGGTTTGGATTTGTTTAGCTAGTTTATTACTTGTTTGGATTCTTATTTCCTTTCAATGAATTAATTTTCAGTCAACTTTATGAGTTATGCTTAATGTCTTGTATTCAATTAAGAGCCCAATTATTTGCATGTTTTGGATAGGTTAGAGACAACAAAAGTTGCATGATTTATCAGCTCACAAACTCGTAAAACTTAGGAACCTCGATCATGAAAGTAAATGAATCCTTCGGGGAGTAATAAATCGCTAAGGAACTTAATGAACCTTAGTTAATTGACGTGACCATGAAAATAGGTTGTAATTAACTTTGGTATTCTTAGATGATCTCGAAAGAGACTCTAGGTAATTTGAGTGGTTTACCCTTGATTGAGTTAACAAATTAAATTGTTAAAAGATCATGTAATCCAAGTAATAGCTAGTGAAGCAAATCCAGACTCTAGTTTTTTTAATTATTGAATTTTAAAAAGAATTATTTCAGATTTAGGTTTTCTATTCTTACTAGTTGATTTATTATTTCATTACAATTATTAGATTTTGTTAGATTATGGAAATATAATTAGGGTTGGTACTTGGTATCAATCTCCTCGTGGGAACGATATTCGAATACTCGAACTTTACTACTTGTAGCGAATCGTGCACTTGTAGAATTTGCCTAACAAGTTTTTGGTGTCGTTGCCAGGGAGATCGGCAATACCAATATTAGCGCACTTTCTATTTCCGCTAGACTAGCATTTTTATTTTTTTTTTGTTTAATTTTCTTTACTTTTTCTTTTCAGGTACTTGATTTTTGCTTATGCAAACAAGATCAAAACGTCATGAGTTAGAGAGAGTAAATCCATAAATCAAAAAATCTTCTGAAAAGAGCCAGAAGGAGAAAAGAGAAAGAGTTAGAAGAATGGCTGACCCAGCAGCACAAGGAGCTCTAGCAAGAGCTTTAGAAGAATATGGGGTACCAAGTCTCACGGGAAGCCAAAATTGTATAATGAAGCCAACCATCGAAGCTAATACCTTCGAAATCAAGCCTATATATATACAAATGGTTTCACAATATCAATTTAAAGGACTGCCATCAGAAGATCCCAATGCTCATCTAGCCTCTTTCCTTGACATTTGTGACACTTTCAAGATCAATGGAGTGAGCACAGATGCTATTCGCCTCAGGTTATTCCCATTCTCATTGCGGGACAAGGCAAAATTGTGGTTAGGATCATTAGCTCAAAATCCCATCACATCATGTGATACACTTTTTAAGGCTTTTCTCATTAAGTATTATCAACTTGGAAAGACTGCCAAATATTGCCAAGACCTTGTTCGATTTAGGCAACAACTCAGTGAATCTCTCTATGATTCTTAGGAGACGTTTAAAGATTTGCAAAGAAATTGCCCTCACCATGACATTCTAGAGTGGCTTCTCATGCAGACTTTCTACCAAGGATTGTCTGAGTCCTTGCATATTACCATTGATGCTACTGCACAAGGCTCGTTCATGAGCAAAACACCGGATGATGCATATGCGCTCCTTGAGAAGATGGCATCCAATAATTATCAGTGGCATGGGGAGAAAAATTAGCCTAAAAAAGCAGCAGGAGTATATGAGGTTGACAACCTAAGCACGGTGAATACTAAATTGGACTCCCTTACAAAGAAGTTAGAAAAGCTAAATTTTGCAGAATTTTCATCACAAGTGCTTTTATGTGAAATATGTGGAGGTGGACATTCTACCACAGAGTGTCAACAAGGTAACATTTTCTCTCAAGGTTATTCCATTGAACAATTAAATGCTTTGAATGATTTTAATGGCAGACCTCAAGGGAATCCATACTCCAACACATATAACCCTGGATGGAGGATCCACTCAAACTTCTCATGGTCAAATCAAGGAGGGAACTCAAATTCAAATTCAAATCAAGGGTACAAAGCACTACCGGGTTTCCAGCAAAAGAGCACTTATCCTCAACTCAAACCCTATTCAAATATTGAGATGATGATGGAAAACTTTATACAATCACAAAGCAAGATAAATTAAACGCTTCAAGAGGGCTTTATATAGCATGAGGAGAACTTTAAGCGAATTAATGCAAGGTTGGTCTAATTAGCCACCCATAATAAAATGCTAGAGAACCAAATAGCATCACAAGCAAGCTCTTTCAATTTTTGACAAATGGGAAAATTTTCAAGTCAAACTGAGAACCCAAAAGAGTATATCAATGCAATAACTTTATGAAGTGGGAAGTAACTGCCTGAAGTTGAGCACAAGATTGAGAAATCAAAAGCTCAGCTAGATCAAGTACAAAAAGAAGGAGAGAAGTTAAGGAGTAATGAGTTAGATCAAGAGCCTAATAAGACAAAGACACCTTGTTTACCTTTCCCTCAAAGGATGGGTAATCGGGGCACTTGACAAGCAATTTCAGAAAATTTTAAAGGTGTTCAAGTAGTTGGATATCACTATTCCCTTCTTGGAGGCAGTGACCTAAATGCTAAAATATGCCAAATGCCTCAAGGAAATCATATCTAATAAGAGGAAGTGGGAGGATTATGAGACCATACCAATGAATGAGGAGTGTAGCGCTGTCATCAGAAATAAGCTTCCTCCAAAGCTTAAGGACCCAGGGAATATCACTATACCTTATGTAATTAGTAAATTGTCTATTGGTAGAGCACTTTGCGATCTAGAATCTAGTGTAACCTTAATGCCTTTATCTTTATGCAGGAAATTGAATACTGGAGATCCTAAACCCATAAATATTTCCTTGCAACTAGCTGATAGATCCATAGTCTATACCGAAGGAATTTTGGAAGATGTGCTAATCAAAGTTGGAGAATTTTATGTGCCTTGTGACATAGTGATTTTAGAGATGGAGGAAGATTCCCAAGTCCCCATAATCTTGGGACGACCTTTTCTAGCTTTAGCTGGAGTAATAATTGATGTCAAGAGAGGAAAAATAACACTTACAGTTGGGGAAGAGAAGGTTGAGTTTGATGTGTTCAAAATGGCACCGTAATCCCCATCCATGACTTCTTATTTTTGAGTGGATGTAATTGAGGTTTATGCTAAAGATGGTCTTCCACAAGTTCCCAAAGAGCCACAAAAAATGTGCCTAATTCGTAATACCAAGGCGGTGAAAGCAATAAACAGGGTTAAAAAGAAAAAGGGACCTCTAAAGAAAGATACTAAATAGTTGTGAATTAAAAGTGCTGTGAAGGATATGAATTTTAAGAATTTTGCAACTTCTTTTCGAGTGCCAAATAAGCAAGCTCAAGTTGGGAAGGATTATTCTTTAATCAATCCTCCCTAATGATCCAATGGGAATTTAGTCGAGCTAATGACTCTAAACAAGCGCTTGTTGGGAGGCAACATAATGTGTTCTGATTTATTTCTTTTGTTTAGGTTTATTTTTAGTTTGGTTTTATTTTTTTATTTTTTCTTAATTTCTGTTATTTTATTTTGTAGGTCATCTAGCATTTGGAGCAAGTACTAAAGGAAGAACAAGCTTACTAGGGAAGTCCTCTTTTCCTTTTTGTAATTTTAATATTTTTTCATTGAGGACAATGCTATAGATAAGTGTGGGAGAGGATGCCAAATGCTAGGATAATGTTTTTATGTTTTATGTTTGTGTGTTTTGTGTTTGTGTGTTTTATTTATTTTTGCATGTGCATTAATTAAATAAAGAAAATTAAAAAATTAAAAAAAAGATAAGATTCATTAACTTTCAACTCATTTTTCCATATTTATTATAATGCTTGTCCTTAAAACTTTTTGTTTTGGTTTTGGGCAAAATTGATGCTCAGTTGCGATTTGAGGGTGCAAGTGTATAAGTGTGCATTTTTTAATTTAATTATCGAAATATTGAATGGTTTATTAATTAAGATAGTTGAACATGGTCATTATGTATGAAAGATTTAGTTCTTACAACCTAAGCATGAACCGAAAGATTGAATTT
>CATIWM010067938.1:0-18226 GCA_949671775.1 Mallotus repandus
GTGTATTCATCAACTGAACGCAGGCCTTGACGCAAATTCTGCAACCTTTGGTACATCAATCTCTGGAAATTGTATGGTAAAAAGGCTGAACGCATGTGCTTCTTCATCTTTTCCCAGGAAATAATTTTCTCTTTCCCAATCCTGGTTCTTGTCAATTTCAGTTACTGCCATCATGCCGTAGCCCTACCACGCAGCCATGTTGCCATCAAGGGCACACATTTATTTTCAGGGACATCCTTGAAATCTAGAATTTCCTCAACCGTAGCAAGCCAATCAAGAGAATCTTTAGGGCGCAGGCTGCCATGGAATTTTGGAATTTCAGTGCGCATACCAGCCTCCCATCGTCTGCGATCATTGTCTGCAACAGCCCTAGGTCGCCTGTGTGGTACCTCTTCCTCATACTCCTCCTCTTCCTCGTCTACCTCTTTAGCCGCAGGTGGCCTGCGATGATTCTGGTTACCTAAAATTGTGGCCATCCGATCTGTCAACAGTTCGACTACTCAGTCCATTCGTTCGTCAATCATCTCCTGAAGCCGTAGCTCCATGTCCCTCTCATACACCTCCTGCACACACTGGTTTCTCCTAGGCGACATGATCTCTGGATCGATGCTCTGATACCACCTGATGTAGCGGAAGGTAAATAATTGCAAAAATTGTTGATTCTAAAGAATACCGATTCGCAACCTTCAAACCCTTATTGATTCTATCGAATTCTAGTGAATTTGGGAAAAACAAAGTCTATAATTTATTAGAAATCAAAAGCCGTCCAAAACAAGGCGTAAATAAGCTTATATACAAAAAGTAAACCCTAAATAAACTCCTAATAAAAATTGGTAAAATTACTAAAATAGAAAAACAGCAATTAGAAGGCCCAAACGTGCGAATTTGGCCAAAATCCATAGGGCAACACAAGCAATGCTTGTGAATTTTAATCAGTGGCCCATTTCCACCCAAAATAGCCATTGAAAACACCGAAATCCGACACTCAAAACTTCACTTTATTTACGAAACTGCCACTACCGAACTTTGTCCAATTTCTCCAAGAACTCCAAAGCTTGCTCCTGGACCACATCATAATGCATTTATGAATGGGGACTTACAAGAACATGTTTATATGGTACAAACTCAGGAAACTACATCCAAACTATGTTTGTAAGTAACAAAAATCGCTTTATGGTCTAAAATAAGCACCACGTTCTTGGTACCAAAAGCTCAACTCCTATTTGTTATCTATCAGGTTTGAGAATTCTAATGTTTACCCATCTTTGTTCATCGACAATAAAGGCAAAGATCATTATTTTCTTTTAGTGTATGTAGATGATATTATTCTTATAGGTGATTGTTGCTCTCTTATTCAGCAACTCATTCAAAAATTGTCTAAGGTTTTTTCTCTTTGAGATTTGGACTCTTAGCTATTTTCTTGGTGTTCAAGTGCAACATACTTTAACTTATCTTCTTTTAACTAAGCATTCGTACATTCAGGATATTCTTCGCAGTGTTGGTATATGAAATAGCAAATCTTATTCCACTCCAATGGTGACAGGTTCAACGCTTTCCAAATAACAGGGCACTGCATTAACTTGAGATAAGGCCATCAGATATCAAAGAATATGTGGCAGCCTTTAATATGTTACTCTTATAGGACCTGATTTATCTTTCTCAGTCAACAAGTTGTGTCAGTTTATACATCATCCTATTGATGTTCACTTTAAAGCACTTAAACGGTTGTTGAGATATCTTCGTGGAACTTTTCATCATAGTTTGGTAATTAAATGATGTTCATTATCACAACTAGTGGCGTTCAGTGACTCGGATTGGGCAGGTTGCCTTAATGATCGTAGATCGACTGGTGGCTATCTCATTTTTCTTAGACAGAACTTACTAGCATGGAACTCATGAAAATAAAAAATTGTCACTCGATCTTCAACAGAATCAAAGTTCAAGGTTGTTGCTGATGTTAGTGTAGAGTTGAAATGTTGAAGCATTATTGGTTAAACTGGGTGTGAAACTTCAGGCTCCACCTTATATTTGGTGCGATAACATAGATGCAGTATTTCTATCCTGCAATCCCATTTTCCAGGCACAAACTCACTATATCGAGGTGAATTTTCATTTTGTCAGAAATCAGGTTTTAAATATAGAAATCACAGTGTCTTCAATCTCTTCCAAGGATCAACTTGCCAATATCATGACAAAGCCGCTTTCTCATGCTCTGTTTCATCATTTTCGAGAGAAGTTTCAGTTGTTTTCTTCTCACTCTTCAGCTTGGGGGGGTTAGGCTAACGTTTATCACTGTAATTCTAATAGAGTTTTAGTTTGTTTGTTGCCTAGCTGTTGTCTCTAGTTGTTGTACATGATCTTTTGTATCTGTATTTATAGACATTATTCATACAACAATATACACTTTTACAATCTTAATTGGCTTTCTGACTCTCTTTATTCACAATATGTATTATATTTTTCTCTTTTATTAGAATGGTTTTTATATTTAGTTGACTGATTTTTTATATTTTCTATTTTACTATAATTTTTTTAATAAATAGCAATAATAATTTTTCTATTTCTTACATATTAAATGGATGGTCAAAATATTATGAATGTGAATATTGCATTTGCTTTGCAATGTTTACATTATATTGCTCTTATTCAGTCAGCTTTTCTCATAGGTTATTGGAATATTTTATGAAAGAGAGTTAGTATACATATGCTTACTAGTGATATGATAGAAGAAAAAGAACAAGTGAGACAAGAAATTATGAGTAAGCTTATTGAAAGTGATAAATGTGTATTGTTCAAATGAGTACTAAAGCATTCATAGACTTATATGATATATTAGTTTGACATTCTTAATATGTAGGTGTTTTATTTTTCCTATATTTTTATGAAAATTTTTTATATTACTAGTATATTAATAAATTGATATTGAAAATTTTTTTATATTAATAAATGAGTATGCCTATGTAAACAATGACATATTTTAAAGGAGCATATAGGTAAATCAACAAAATATGTGTATAATTTAAAATATAAAATATAATATATATGTGGGAAGATATATTATATAAAGGTAATATATTGGTTTAATCATCTTTTTACAATTATTATTCCATTCTTCTATTTATCCAAATATAATTTTAATATTTTTCTTTACATTTATTTTTTATTATCCAAATACAATTGAGTCTAAGATTTCCCTTTTTTTCCCTTTCTTTCCCTTCCTCTTTCCCTTTTCCTTCTCTTCCCCTTCCCCTTGTGTTGCCATGCATAGTGGTAGAGAAAAATGGTTGAAAATTAGAGAGAAATAGAATGACTTTTAGAAGAAGAACCAAAAAAAAGTATTTGCAAGAGCATCAAGAGGATTGAAAAATCATGAAGAACCAGGAATTAGTGAGTTTGGTTCTTGTGGAAGGGAGTGCTAAGAAAGATGATGATGACCTTCAATTTTTCCCTCTCTTTCGTTGAATAGAGATGGCAATGTTGATGTTGATAAAAAAAGACAAAAAACAAAAAAAAAAAAAATGAGAGAAAAGCTCCACAAGGAAGAAAGAAAAAACCAACTGTAATTTACTAGACAATCCTAGAATTAACATTACATGTGCTTTTGTACGTAACACAATAAATTTTACGTATGATAAAATCCACTAATTATTTTTGATGGCCCGCTTTTAAGAAAGGTAACATGAAATTATTTTCATCTTTGGGACACAGCTGAAACCGATAGAATTGCCGTGTTATTGACTATAGCTATGTAGCGTAAATGACCAAGTGCTGAGTTTGATCAACAATAATAATTCATTTTGAAAAGATCACATTAAAAATATTTTTTCTCCCTTGGGCAACGTTGAAATGGACAACAAAACATTTTACGTAGCATAATATGACCACGTAGCTACCGCTGCTTTCAACTTTTTCTTTTTCTAATGCCAAAAATCAATGATTTAATTATTTTTATTTTTGGGTTAATTGAACTCAGACTATAAGTTGATCTGACTGTTTGAAAGTAACAATTTTAATCTATATATTTTTATCATTTGGCAAAATTAGTTTTATATTTTTTAATATTAAAGTATCTTATATTTTATATTTTTTTACATTTTAGTATTTTTTTTAATAAATATGTTTAAAATGTATACTTTAATATAAAAATAATATATATTTTCAATGTTAAAATCATATAATGAGTAATAGATCATTCAACTAAGTATAATAAACTCACAAAAAATAAAATTTAAATGTAATTTTTATTTAATTATAAATAAAAATTGATTTTTAAAATAAATTGACAGTATTTTTATAAATAATCAATTGATCCGATTGATCATATATAGAATAAATTTATCATTGAAATTTAATATTATATTAATATTTTCTTATAAAATAATGATGATATTAGTTAAAAGGGTACTAAAATGTAAAAAATAAAAATAAAACACATGGTACTTAAATGTCAAAAATAAAATTATATGACTGATTTTACCAAATAGTAAAATTACAGGGATTTAAATTATACATATCCTAAAATTTAATTGCTAGATGATGTATAAAATTAAGAATAATTTGTACTAAAAGAGAATATTAGTTACAAATTAACAAATAAGGTACTGATATTCATCGTGGTCCGCTATGAAACAAGGGACATTTTTTTAATTTTTGCTGAAACTGCCCATGAATAAGGACAGTATCATTTAGAAAGGGGAAATTTTTGACAAATCGCGACCAGCGTTGGCTGGCCTCTACATAAAGCATTTCCGTAGCAAAGAGTATTAGCTAGGGAGTGGATTTGGTAGCTGCATGCATTGTGGGTGTGGGTAGCTAGCTAGTGTTGTAAATATTAGTTTAACCCAAAGAAAGAAGAGAGAAAAAATCGTGGCATGGAAAAGAGCAGGGTTCTTGTTGTTGGGGGAACTGGGTATATTGGTAGGAGGATCGTGGAAGCAAGCTTAGCACATGGTCACATCACCTATGTCCTTCAACGCCCTGAGATAGGTCTTGACATTGAGAAGCTGCAAATGCTATTGTCATTTAAGAAGCAAGGGGCGCACCTAGTGAAAGCTTCCTTTTCTGATCATAAAAGCCTAGTTGAAGCTGTGAACATGGTTGATGTTGTCATCTGTACCATGTCTGGTGTGCACTTTCGAAGCCACAATCTTCTCCTGCAGCTTAAACTTGTTGAGGCCATCAAAGAAGCAGGAAATGTTAAGGTATTCGATCCCTTTTTTTTCCCAATGATGTTATTGTTACATTCCTTAAGCTCAGATTGAAAAAGACTAAACAAAGAATTGAAATTATATTCCAGCGTTTCCTGCCATCAGAGTTTGGTATGGACCCAGCACGAATGGCAGAAGCATTAGAACCAGGAAGAGAGTCATTTGATCAGAAAATGATAGTGAGAAAAGCAATAGAGGAAGCGAACATACCCTTCACTTACGTTTCCGCCAATTGCTTCGCGGGTTACTTTGTGGGCAACTTATCACAGCTTGGGAGGCTTACTCCTCCAACAGACACGGTCTGTATTTACGGGGACGGCGATGTTAAGGGTAATAGTAAGTGTTTAATTTGATGATCGATGACGATGAAAAATAGCTGCAACTAATTAATTCATTAATATGATTATTAATTTGTTTTTAATTCCTTGGAGTTATTGGTAGCTGTTTTCATGGATGAAGATGACGTCGCCACCTACACCATCAAAACAATCGATGATCCTCGAACCCTGAACAAAACATTATATCTAAGACCTCCGGGAAACATCCTCTCCCAAGGGCAACTAGTTGAGATCTGGGAGAAGTTAAGTGGGAAGCAGCTACAAAAAACAAGCATCTCTGCCCAACAATTCTTAACCTCCATGAACGGTAATTTTTTTTTTCTTGAAGTTAAAAAATCAATCCAGTATTCATTAGTTAATTTTACATAAAAATTTTAAACTAATAATCAAAACATTAAAAATCAATCCAGTATTCATTAGTTAATTTTACATAAAAATTTTAAACTAATAATCAAAACATTAATTAATTCATTAATATGTTAGAAATTAATTATTATTGCTACTGCAGATACAAAGGATTATGCAACCCGAGTAGGAGTGGGGCATTTCTATCATATCTTTTATGAAGGTTGCTTGACAAACTTTGAAATAGAAAAAGATATTGAAGAAGAGGCTTCGAATCTTTATCCCGAAGTGAAGTATACTCGCATGGATGAATATTTAACAATCCATGTTTAATGGAATAATGTCCAATCATAATTATGTATCCCTTTTAATATTTTTATGAGCAATGGAATAATATTGGTGTTTTTTTTTATTACAAAGGAAAGAATTTTTTTTTTTTGTAAAAAATAATTATCTTCTTTTTAACAAAAAAATATATATTTGAGAGCATAAATTAACTTAAAAAGTTGAATTTACGAATTTATT
Organism: Mallotus repandus; assembly: GCA_949671775.1. Taxonomy (NCBI): domain Eukaryota; kingdom Viridiplantae; phylum Streptophyta; class Magnoliopsida; order Malpighiales; family Euphorbiaceae; genus Mallotus; species Mallotus repandus. The sequence goes on from CATIWM010067938.1 coordinate 6,416, forward strand.
TAAAAACCAACTTCTTAAAAGACATAATGCTAAAAAAACAAATCTTTTTGTTTTGTGGGAGATTTATTGCATTATTTTAGTTGTAGCATAAATGTCTTATTTGACAATTTTTTGGCAAAAAATGCTACTAAATATTGTTGGTTAAATACTACTACTATAATTGGTCAAACTTAGCTACTAAAAAAAACATCATTATTATGTGGAAGATGAGCCATCCAACTTTTTTTTTATATATTTTAAAATTTTAAAATCTCAATAATTTTGTTTCAAATTTAACATATCATTTTAACGAGACAACAATAATTTCAGTCTTTTATAGTATTTTTATAATTAAGTTATGAATGTTTAATTTTTAACAATTGAGTGTATTGAGTAATAAAAAAAATTAACTGTTAATTTTATCATATTAAATGTAACAGACTAAGTATACCTGGTGGTGTATTCACCTGCATGGAATATGAACCACGACTCCATGTCAGCACTAAATATTGTTATTTGTTCTTTTCTTCTCAATAAAATCAAAGTCTTTTCCATGTTCGTATTGGGGGTGAACTAAGAAAGAGGCAATTGTAGAGGAGAAACAGAGGGAGGTTTAAGGAGGTGGTGGTTGTGGAATATTAGCTTAGTTTGACTGGAGTATTGGTGCCGTTGTTGGTTGTCTCTGTTCGGGCTGACATGGAGAAATGATGTGAATGGAGTGCCATGGAGTGATGACTAAGATTCTTCATAGGCTAATATACTGCGACGTATGCTTATTCTATTACTATTAAATATGTGCCTTTAAGTTTTGGCCTATAACATTAATTATCTGTTCAAAGTTCAAGTGCATTTGTGATTTATTTGATGGCTAAATTAAAGAAATCCTTGTTCAGAGAAATTTGGCTCTTATTTAGAAATTAAACTATTACTTGGAAGGGAATCTTTAATCAAGTAGGATAGTTTATTCCTCTATAAATAGGGCTATAGTTATATATATTAGGCGTGCAAAAAGGCACTAAGAATGCCATTATGATGTTTTAGATATAAATTTTTGGGTCTCTCATTTTGATATCTTGTAAGAGACACGTGCTCTCTTTAAGGGGTGAGATTATTTAGGTGAGCTAATTTGGTTGTAATTGGGTTTAAAGGTTGAGGATTGATCTCCATGAATTTTATCTAATGAATTTGCTCTTCTCCTTCATCTGTAGACGTAGGCTTTTGTAGATTCACATTAAATTGGTGTGTTTTTGTATATTTTTTCTATTGTTATCTTGTTTGTTTACTAACTTGAATAATTTTCTTATCCTCACACACTTTTGCAAAGTCTAATTTTCCTAACAGTTATATTTAATAGGATAGAACTAATGATTAAGTTTTTAATTACTCAATGAACTTGATTGTTAAGAATTAAACATTAGGACTAATTATAAAAAACTGGATTAAATGCAATAGTGGTCACCAAACTTTACACTTATTGCAATTTATATACTAAACTTCAATTTATTTCTTTTTGACTATCAAACTTTGATTTTGTTTCAAAAAGGTACTGTCAAAAAATTTTAGTCCACTAAATTTCTCTTAAAAGCTGTTTCATATATCAATCTCCTTATCTTTTAAATTTAGCACATAAATTATAAAAAATTTAAAAGTTTACTTTTCTTAGCTAGGCACTGATACCACTCAGGATGAATATGCTCTTATTAGGTGAAATTAAAATAATTTTCAAATTTCTCCTTAACATATAGAAAATATGGACTAATTTGTAAAAAAAATTTTAATTCTGAATTAAAATAGTAATTATAAATTATTTAGATACTAAAATATTTTTTAAATAACTACTAAAAAATTAAATAGAAGTTTAGCATTTAAAAAGATACAAATTAAGTTTAGTAATTGAATTGAAATAAAATTAAAATTTTACACCCATAAAAATGCTCTAACTTTTAAAAGTGGAGTTATTGTTATTCCTATATTAATTATGACATAAGTGTCTTATTTGACAAAAACTGATGCTAAATATTGTTTGTTAACTTTGCGAATGTTATCGTAATTGGCCAACTTGTCTATTAAAAAAAATTAAAGAATACATCATTATTATGTCTAAGATGAGCCTTCCAACTTTTTTCCATATATGAAATTTAAATTTTTTTTAAATTGCAATAAAACTTTATTTCACCTACCTATTAGTTAATCTAGGAAAACTAACACAAAACAAAACATGACAAAAAAAAAAAAAGTATTGGACCACTTCTCATCTCCTTCTTCTTTTCTTGGAATACAAGATAAAGAAAAAAAAAAGGAAATACTATTAGGCTAAAAACATTAAATACTATTTACGTTGATTAATATAACCTTATATAGTTAAGGATGCAATAAATTGTTGAAAAAGTGTTTTTGGAGAGAAAAAAAATATTAGAACTGTAAATAAATTGAAGTTTGTATAGCTTATAATCAAGCTAAATTTAAGTTAAACTCCCTATACTATTTGGTATTTACCAATTAATTATCAGTTTAACTCTCTTGAAAGAGTCTAAAAAATTTTAAAAAATAAATTATTTAATAAAATTATAATTTTTATAATAATATATAAATAAAAATTCATATGTTATGTATTTTATATCAAATTATTAATACGTCAAAATTATAAATTAGTTTGCACACACTTTTAATGAAATTTGTTTATGAGTTTTATGAATTGAGCTTAGCGGAATTTTGTGTAATTTGAATTTGCCTTATTTATTTAATAAACTTTAATATGTATAAGGTTGAACAAACTTTTATCAAGTTAAGGTACAAGTAGTTATATGGGATGCAACTACAAAATACAAGCATCTATGCCAAACAATTCGTAACCTCCATGAAGGGTAATTTTTTATATATATTGAGAAATTAATCCAATATTCATTACTTAATTTTACATATAAATTTTAAACTAATAACCAAAATATTAATTAATTAATTATTATATTAGAAATTAATTCTTATTTTTACTGTAGCTATGAAGGATTATGCAGCTTGAGCAGGAATGGGACATTTTTATCATATCTTTTATAAAATAGGAAAAAATATTGAAGAAGAGGATTCAAATCTTTATATAGAAGTGAAGCATATCGCAGGCATTAATATTTGACATGGGATAACAACATTTTTAGTCTTATAATTTATATAGTGTTTTTTATTAAATCTTTTATAAATAATTTTTTTTACAATCAAGTTCTATAAGTTTTAAAAAGTCTTCATGTCAGTCTCATTTCTTAGTCAAGTCAATTTTCTGTTAGTCGATCTTTAAAATTAAACTATTCTTTTACTTTTCAGCCCTAAAACTTTTAAAAAATATCATTTTTATATTTTCAATAAATATTTTTATTTATGATTTATTTTATTATTTAACTTGCATAATAAATATATAACTCACTAAAATAATACCAAAAATAAAAATTAAAGATAATATTTTTAAAATTTTTTAGTTTAATTAACAATGTTAAATAAAATTAATTAAATATTTTAATTGTTTTTAAATATATAATTTTAATTAATATATTATAAATGAATAAATTTTTTCAAATGGAAAAAATTCAATCAATTTTATCAATGTTATAATTGTGTTATATTTTAATAATTTTTAAACTCAGTAAAATTCAAAATAGACAATTTGTTACAAATTATTTCTTTAGTATAGACTGTTTTATAGAATTGTCTCCAATCATTAATTATATAGAGTTATCTCCAATCATTAATTATATATCCATAAAGTAAGAATGATTTTCTTTTTTGTAAAAAAAAAAGAATAATTATCTTAGAGAGCATAAATTAACTTAAGAAGTTGAGTTTGCAAATTTATTTTAAAAACTAACTTTTTAAAAGACCTAATGTTAAGAAAAATAAAATTTTATGATTTGTTGCATATTTAACACATTATTTAATTGTGGCATAAATGTTTAATTTGACAACATTTTGGCATAAGTGGTACTAGATATTGTTGCTAACTATATAAATAATACCATAATTGGCCAATTTGTCAATAAAAAAAAAGGAATAATAACAACTTCAGCCCTATTAGTTATGCGTTTTTCCAAAGAATTATAAGCACATCATATCTTATTATTAAGCACAAACCACATAAAAGAATTGTGCATATATTTCTTAGTAGTAATGCAATTAATTTTATACATGGAGAAATCGTCATAAAATATTAAAACGAAACATGAATTACACAAATATATATATATATATATATATATATATAAAAGCATTATAAATAGCGAGTCAAGTACTGATCCACAGTGGTGTAGTTGACTTCTGGATAAAGCATAGTAGCTTCCTCTCCTTCTTCACCTATCTCCAAATTTGTAAGGCATCCCTCGTAACAAACGTGATAGTAATGTGTTAACCCAACTTGCTCTGCAAAGTCTTGCCCTTTGATGGAACGAAGAAACTCATCCTTAGGAATTGTGGACTTGTGCAATTCTTTCCCAATAAGCCTTTCCCATATCTCAACTACTTGTCTTTGGGACAATATGTTTTTGGAGGGCCTTATATACAGTGTCTTGTTCAGAGTGCGAGGATCATCGATGGTCTTCAAAGTATAAGTAGCTATGTCATCTTCATCAACATATATTGCTTTCTGATTGGCATCTTATAGCAAAGTGACATAATCCCTCGAAGGTATGATATGGCCAGGTTGACAGAGGCCACCAAGAAAGTACCTAGCAAAGCAATTAGCAGAAACAGAGGTGAAAGGAATCCCAGCTTCTTCTATTGCTCCCCTTATCACCATTTTATCATCGAATGTTACTCTTCCAGGTTACATTGCGTTCTCCATTCTTGCTGGATCAGTTCCGAATTCTGATGGCAGAAATCTCTATTGTAGTTTTTCTTTTTGTTATTAATTAGCTATTTGGTTGTCCTTTTACATCAAAAGAATGAAATAACAAGTTATATTACTTTTTTTTTTTTCAAGTACATCCTTTTCAAACCATTCTAAAAACACACTGTTTTTAATGATTTTAGCCTCATTCTTAAATGTGTTAAAATCAGATTTTTTTTTAATCAAAATTAAAATTTTAAAATAAAATTATACAAGATTACAAACATTTCATTTTTTGGTACCATTTATTTAAGTGTGTGAAACAAATAGAGATGGTTTTTGAACTCTTTAAATATAATTATAAATGATCCATGTAATTAACCCAAAATGGACTAGTATAGCAAATTTACATGTCAAAAAACTAAAAAATTAGAAAATATATATACCTTGACATTTCCAGCTTGTTTTATTGCCTGAACAAGCTTGAGTTGAAGGAGGATTTGGTGGCTGCTTATATGAACGCCAGAGATAAAACAAATGACAACATCAACTAACTTGACGGCATCCACAAGGCTGCTGTGATCATTAAAAGAGCCCTGCACAACATGGCATCCTTTCTTCTTGAATGACAATAGACTTTCTCAATATCCACACCCATCTCTGTTCTATGAAGTGTATATGTTTCATGCCCTAGGTGTTAAGTAGAATCCTTTTCCACTTGTACTTTATTAACCTTTTTGTAATTCTTATCTTATCATACTTGTACGCACCAAATTTCGAGATTATTAGAGCATGAATGCGACAGAGAATCCAATGAGAAAAATTGACTGTAAAATTAGATTTATTGATTTTAAACTAAATTATAAATTATTTTTAGAAACTATTTTTTAAATTTATTTATTTATTTTGATTATTATTATTGTTATTATTATTATTATTTGTATTTAAAATTAATTAACAAATAAAAAATTAAATAATAAGTTTTTTTTAAAAAAAGAAAGAAAGTGATGATTGGGCCGTATGACCCATTCAATATTAATTAGAAAGAAGAAGATGGCCATATGGCCATCTTTCCTTGGAAATAGCCAATTTCTTGTCGGAAATAGGCCTTCCGCAATTTTATTTTATTTTTTTGTAATTTTTTTATTTTATTTTATTTTATTTTTATATTATTTTATTTATTTATGTATTTGTTATTTATCCATAAATTTTGATTAGTTGTTATTTTGATAAATATTTTGTTTCATTAGATAAATGTGTTGATAAATTTATAATTTTTTTAGATAAATAATAAAAAAAATTATTTTGTTTTATTTTTATCCTGTAATCATATTAGGGTTACATGGTTGTATCTATATATACGTACTTTTCTTTTCACATGAGGGGATTTGATTTTCTTTTCTCTCTATTTTTTTTATTCTTAGCCGTTAGCCAAAAACACACACACTCTTCTTTATTTTTCACGTACTTTTTTCAAGTTTTAGCCGAGAATCAGATCCAAATAAATCAAAAATCACAGACAAACACAACAAAAGCCACATGCTTTCATCAATGGTGATTATCTTCTGAGGGGAATAATATTGCATCCATCAAATTATTTCTTCTTCTACTCCTATCTCTTTTTATTTGGTTTGATTATTTTTATTCCATTTAATTTTGATTTGATCTAATTTAATTTTTATTTTTATTTTGTTTAATTACTAATCCTTATTTATTTTTGTGTTTATGATTATGGATGGGGTGATTTGAATTCACTGTGGAGAACAAAATCCATGAAGATCCATGGAATGCCATGAATTAAATTTTGTATTTGAACATAGTTTTAGGATTTATATTTATTTATTTTGTAATTTTATTTTGTATTTTATTTTTGGGTTTGTATTTTAATCTATTTTAATTTTTCAATAGTAGTTGTTGTAATAGCCCCATTAGTAGGAATATAGTTAAATTTTATTTTTCTGCACTTTAAAAAATTAATTAGTAAATTAGGTCCATTTGGCAAAACCCTAATTAAAATCAATGGTGGCTTTAGATTAATTTAGGTGGCATGTAAATTAAAATTAGGGTTAGAAAAATCATAGGATGTTATTTTATTTATTTTTATTATTTGGGCTTGATTGTTATTTTTGATTCATTTTGGGCCCAGTAGACGGCGGGGTTTAGCGCGCACCCAAGTTTATTGCAACCGCGACACTGTTTGAGCTCAGGGCTCTAGGGAACACACTAACCACTGTCATAAAGACATGGCGTGGAGATGAGGAGCCGCCACCCAAGGTAATAAATGGGACAAATCAAAGGTGGTGGTAACTCGATTCTCTAATACAAGCTAGCACCACAACCAAGAGTTCTGGATACGGAATACTAACTTCTTTTAGTCTTGTGCTTATTTAAAATTATTTTATGAATTACTATCTTATCCCCTAATTACATGCAATTTCATTAAACCCTAATTGAAGATCCATCTAATCCTAAGGCAACCAATCCATGAAAAAGCACATAAAAAATGCATTCAAGTTGTAACGTCCTTAAATCTATACTACATTTGATTTTAATTTAAGTTAACTAAATCTACATGTTTTATTTACAAGTGAAATAGAACTAAAAGTGGGCCTACATTTTGATGATTAATGAGCCTAAATCTATTGTTTTAATTCTAAAAGTGGGCCTAAGTCTATTAAATTTTAAAAGAAAAAAGAAATAAATTAGTGGGCTTAATTCTAATTAATTTTAATTAAATACAATGATCCTAAGTCTACAAATTATGAAGAAGACTTTATTTTTTAATTTACTAATTGATTTTAAAATACAGAAAATTAAAATTTATTTTAAAATACAGAAAATTAAAATTTACTATTTTTCCTCTACTGGGGCTATTACAATCCCTACGTACAATAATAATTACATGCCCAAAAATCAAAAATAAATACACAACGCAATTACCACTAAAACGCAGAAAATAAAATAAACCTAAAACTACATTATTTTAATAGGGATTAATCCATGGCATTCCATGGACCTTCATGGATCTAATTCGTTCAATCTCATCTTCATGGTATAGAATGTTTCCACCACCATAATCAAAGAAACAAAACAAAAAAATCAAAAACTGATTAGAATAAACATAAAAAACAAATAGTAAAAAAATGAAAATAAATAAAGTAAAAGGAAAGGATCAAACGCAGAGATGCAATATTGATTAGCTCCTCAGAGGCTTTGTTTGATTCACCGTTTGAATAGATCTGCAGTGTTGATCTTCTCAATTCTAGGCTTTGATTGCTTTTCCCAAAAGAAAAATCTTAAATCTCGTAGAGAAAAGAAAAGTTTTTTTATTTCTTTTTGTTTTTCCAGAAAAAAGCCTTACGGAAAAATTCTTTCAGAAAAGAAAACCTTCCGCTCTTTTTCCGTCACTCCCTTTTTTCTCTTTTTTTTTTCCGTTCCTTTCTTTTTCCAGAAAAAAGCCTTACGGAAAAATTCCTTCAGAAAAGAAAACCTTCCGCTCTTTTTCCGTCACTCCCTTTTTTCTCTTTTTTTTTTTCCGTTCCTTTCTTTTCTTTTCTTTTTTCACATTCCTTTCCTTCTTCTTTTTCTTCTTCCGCGTCTCTAGGTTTTTAGCATATCCCCCTCCTAACAACGTGATTTAGTAAAACTAAATAACAAAACTTCCTCTGTGATTGATAATCACGGGATAAATAATAAATAAAAAAATTTATCTAAAAAAATAAGATAATTTAAATCATTATCTCACTTTAATTTAAATTTTCAAAAAAATTACAAAAAAAATCAAATATTCACGCATCAGAATAGTACAATTCCGACCAAAATTCTGGAATTCTGACCGGAATTTTGGAATTCCGATCGAAAATCCACTCTTCCGATTTTTTAACATTTAATTACAAAAAGATCCCTGAAGAAAAAGAGACTTTTCAATTTAGTCCGTAAAAATGCAATCAAGCCTTAGGATCTGAAATTCAAATACTAGAGACCTATTTGCACCAAATTTTCATCATCAGAGTCCTCTTTCGCATCCATACTCTAGTCATCCCGAAATTGGGTGTTTACAGGCCCCAAGCCCACCTGTAGGTCTAACTCACTAATAAAATAGGCCTTTAAAATTAAATTTAAGTTTAATTAACTTTAAAATTAATTTAGGCCCATTAGGTTAATTTAGATTTTAGGCCCATTTTTTAGTTAAATAAAATTAACTTAGACTTAGCTCAGCCCATTAATAAAGTCATCTTCATAATTTGTAGACTTAGAATCATTTTATTTAATTGATTAGAATTAAACCCACTAATTCATTTCTTTTTTCTTTTAAAATTTAATAAGACTTAGACCCATTTTCTTTAGAATTAAAATAAATAGATTTAGGCTCACTAATCATCAAAATGTAGGCCCACCTTTAGTTCCATTTCACTTGTACATAAAATATGTAGATTTAGTTAACTTAAATTAAAATCAAATGTAGTTTGGATTTAGGGGCGTTGCGCTTTGAATGCATTTTTTATGTGTTTTTTCATGGATTGGTTGCCTTAGGGTTAGATGGATGTTCAATTAAGGTTTAATGAAATTGCATGTAATTAGGGAATAAGATAGTAATTCATAAAATAAATCTAAATGACCACAAGACTAAAAGAAGTTGGTATTCCGTATCCAGAACTCCTGGTTGTGGTGCTAGCTTGTATTAAAGAATCGAGTTACCACCACTTTCGATTTGTCCCAGTTATAACCCTGGGTGGAGACTCCTCATCTCCACGCCATGTCTTTATGACAGTGGTTAGTGTGTTCTCTAGAGCTCCGAGCATAAACAGTGTTGCGGTTATAATAAACATGGGCGCGAGTTAAACGCCGCCGTCTACACATCCCTTTGCACAAATTTAAAAGGCACAATTATCATATGTGCAAGACACTTTCTAATTTCCACTTGATTAAATTTCTAAGTTCCTAGAGATCCTAGGTTTTCTTTACTATCAGCTTCCACCATGTTCACAGGTTGAAGTGTCAACAATTTCTGCCTACTATTTTTATCATGAGGGTTTTTTAAATAAGTTAGAACATGTTTCCTAATAGATGAAGTATCATGTTTCTTAAAGTGAGCATTTATTACCTTAGCACAATATATGCACCTCGCCTTATACACAACTCTTGTTGCATTATTAATTTCCTCAAAGTGTTCCCAGGGAGGTGATCTGTGTTCAAGTTCTTTTCTATTCTTTGATTTCTTTGCTTGTGGTGGCTGCTCATATTTTTTAGAAGCTTCCATAGTCTGTGGGACATTGTCCGTTTGAGTACCACCAACATTAGTAGTGATAGTACCACCAACAACATTAACCATCTAGTTCAAACCCATCACATAAGTATTAGAAATCCAACAAAAGATAAAACACAAATTACAAATCAAGTACAAATAACTTTATAAGAAAACATATTAAATAAACACATCAATTCTTATAGCTTCAAAACATATTAATTTTTAGTATTCACAAAGTTAAAAAAACACATTATCAATCACAGATTCACCAAATATAATAACACATTAAATTTATAAATTTAACACATACCAAGCACAGATTCACATCTGGAAAAAAACAAACACATTATCTAATACAGATTCACAAAATAGAATAACACATGTTCACATACTGAATAAAAAGTTTAAAAATAATATAGTTTTTCCAGATCATAAAATAAAATTAACAAAAATTATATTTTTTCAAGATCTTAAAATAAAATAAGTAATAAATCAATTTTTAAATTTAACACATGTTCACAAAGTGTATTAATAGTAAAAGTTTAAAAACAATATATATTTTCTAAATCTTAAAATAAAATAAACAAAAATGAAAATTTTTTCCAGATTTTAAAATAAAAAAATTAAAAACCAAAATTTTTTGTAGATCTTAAAAATATTTTTAAAAAATAATTTTATTACCTCTGTTACAATTTCTCAAGCGTCGATTTGTAGCAAAGATTTTATATCACCGAGATCTCAATAGATAGCTTCCACCATTAAAATATTAAAGAAATGCTTTAAGGCTTCCATTATTTACAGAGCTTCCACCTTACGATTTCAAATGATCTACGATTTACAAAAAAAAAAAATTCAAGTTATAAAATGATCTCAAAGATATTTGATTCAAAATAAAATAAAAAAAATGAGAACATAAAACATATAGATCACGCAACTTACACAAATTAAAGTAAAGAAAACAAGAGAGAACAAAGATCAAATCATTAGAGGAATGACAACACAGAGCATAAGATCAATGATTTATTGATCTCAAGAACGAATCTTTAGAAATGAAGAAAAGGAGAACAGAGAACACATATAGACGATATAGCATCAGGAGTTATGGCGAGAAGTATGCATAAAAAAGAAACGAAGGTGAGAGATGAGAGGTTAGAGAGGTTGAGAGAAACAAAGAGGGGCTAGGGTTTCGAGAAGATGGAGATTTGAGAGGTTGAAGATAGGAATTGGAGGCGGCTAGAGTTAGAGATTTTGAGAGTAAACAGAGAGAAACTAGGTTTAGGATAAACAGAGAGGCAGCAATGAAATGGGGTCTCTGTTGAATGAGGGGTTAAAAAACCCCTAAATTAAAATGTCATCGTTTCACAGATCGGAAGTTCATGTGGTTCGGTTATTTGAACCATCATTCTGAACCATTAGCTAAACCCACTCAATGTGTTGCTCCTTGAACCGAACTGCCTTTTCTTATGTTTTGGTGACCGAGCTGCTTCTTCACTCTGGGTCGGTCCGGTTTGGCAAACTCGGCCAGTCGGGTTGTAACACCCGTACCTTAACTATAGGTACATTTGCATTCATTATGCATATTGATTGAATTTGAGTATATGCTAGTATATATAGTTAGACTTATGTACCAAGTCTAGACATGACTTGTACTCAATTTATGAGTGAAAATTTTTAAATTTTGATGACACTTATTGATATTGACATTATTATTATTTTATTGTTACTATTATTGTCTTTACTATTATAATTATTATTGATATTGACATTATTATTATTT
>CATIWM010068087.1:0-28851 GCA_949671775.1 Mallotus repandus
TATATAAAATAAAAAATTGTCATTTTTAACCATAATGTTTATTTTTATCAAATATTGTTATAAATAATTTTTAAACATTCAATATCATAAAAATATTTTATTTTATCAAATATTTAGTACATATCAAATAATTAATACCAAGTCTATATATAAAATTTGTTGAAATTATCTGAAAAATAATTAAAAGAAAAATCCACTATTGGGTAAGGGAGTTTTACGGTGACTTTATTTTTTTTTACTTTAATTTTATTTTGTCTTGATTGCCATTAGATCAACGTATTTCTTATGATATAATGATAATTATTGATTAAATATATTTTATTTTTTAAAAGATAAACTAACGGTAGAAAATACCATTGGATAAAATCATGATTTTTTAAATTTTATCTATCTTATATATATATTTTTTGTATTTTTCAAAATTAAAAAAATGGAAATAACTCATTTGGTCCCCCTGGGGGCTCCTTTATGCTGTCTTGTTCCCACTAACTACAGCAAAAGGGGCGGGTTGATCGTGTGGTAGATCTAAACGACGATAAAGATCGGTGATTATGGGACCACATACATATCTAAATTAATTTTTAATGTACTTTCCGCAATTAAAGAAAAATCGTCGCATTAATCAACGGTAGAAAACTACGATTGCGATAGGTTGCGTCGTAGTGGATGAAACAGTATATTTTCCATCATATTTTTTTTATCATTAAACTTCTATTTTTTACATACTCTTTAGTTATAAAAACTTTGATTATTCATAAATTCAAGATGAGTAACCTATAAAAGATATAAAATTTTTCTAACATCTATTTTTTTTATATAAAATACTTAAATTTATATTTTATATAAAAAAATTTAAATTATTTATCATTTAAAATAATATATGTTAGCATATAAGCTTCTAACATATAGTATTATTTATTTTTTAAAAAATTATATCATTCAATATAAAAATTATTTTATTTTAGAAAATATGATATAAAAAACATTTTTATCATATTTAAATAATTTAATAAATTGAAATTCTGATTATGTGATGTAAATTTTTTCTCCTCAAAAATATAATGTAATTAATTAGACTAAGTATATAATTTTTGAATACTTTTTATTTTATTTACACCTCTTTAATATATATATATATTAAAAAGGTGTGAATAAAATAAAATGAAGGTTACCTCGTGAGATAGAGAGTAGTTGGTTAAATGGCATGTCTCGACATGGACATCTAAAAGCTTTCTTACATCCAAGATCCTGTCCGTTGAGATACCCTTCAAAAAAAAAAAAAATTACACTTACAGAAAATAAAAAAAATATAAATCCATTTCCAAATACAAAAATGTGGATTGACCAAACATATTATGCATACACATAGCAATACTTGCATATAGTAACAATAAAGTGATTTTCTTATATTATAATAAACTAATTAATATCATGTCAAAATAAATAAATATTTTTAAAGGAGTCGACGAAGATTTTTTTTTAAGAATAAATAAAAATAAAATTTAAATTTTATTGTTATTAATTTTTAAAATTAATAATATTATATTATAAAGAAGAAAATATCGAAAAAGAAAAATTCTTATTATATAATCATATTTATCAAAAAGAAAAATAGAGGTAAAATGATAAACCTATTTACCTTTATTTTGAAAAAAAAATAGAGAAATAAATAAAAGGAGGACATTAATATATATATATATATCTATATATATATACACACATACCTTAAGGGTTACTTGTGACTCGTCTGGTGTTTCCATGGTAATTTCAATAACAGTAGGCAAAACTGTACATTTCATGAAATTTAAACAATGAATACACGCAGCTTTGTGCATTTGAAAATGCAATAATTATAAAAAGAAAGAAAAAAGATAAACCAATTGGAATGGATAAGATTAATAATAATAATAAAAAAAGAAGAAGAAGAAGATAGAGGTGAAATTTTTTGAACCATACAATTTACAAAATATAAAAACTATATAATATATGACAAATAATGTTTGTCCAAATTTTCATATAATTATTCAAGAAATTAATATGATGAAATTAATGGGGGATTAGACCTTTCTCTTCCTTCTTCTTTTTCTCTCCCTTGGCTTTATGAGGTTTTGCCTTTCCAGTTTTAGGAGCCATTTTTGCCTCAAGAATACTAAAAATCTGTTTTAACTAATAACACAAGTGTTAATGATAAGAATTATTTGGACCCAATTGAGAATTTTATCAACTGAACATATATATATGCATTTCTGCATGCAAAATCCTTGCTAGAACTCTTCTTCAACTGTTCATATATAATCTTGACAATAACATGAACTTCAACAGGAAAAAATGAAAGGAACCCAGAAAGGAACTAAGAGCAATGTCTATAATCAAATACAAGAAATGAAGGAAGTAGCTTCAAGAACTCAAGAAACAATAATGCAAAGTTCAACTGTCCAAGAATTGAAGTAAATGCAACTGAAGAATAGAGGAATTGAAGTATTGTGTAGTATAGTAGCTAGAAATACCAAAAAAAAAAAAAAGTGCAAGGGAAAAGAAAGAAAACTGGGGACACAAATTGAAGACAAATTTGAGAGAGTGATGAGTAGGTTATTTAGATTAGAGGAGAGGATATAGAAAAAAAAAAAAGAACAGAACAGAGAGAAAGAAAGAAAGAAAGAATGAGAGGTGGATAGGATAAGGTAAGCCCAAGTCCTTTCTCATACACAAGAACACACAAGAATGTAAGGTTAGCAATTTCAGGCCTCTCATTTATTTTGGAAATTTTCTCTTCTAAAATTCTCTTTCTCAGTCTTTTTATGACACGCATCATCACTTCTATCAATATCTATTTCTATTTCTTTCTTTTTATCCTTCTTCAAATTGCTTGTCTTTTCTTTATTTTTTTTCTTTCTTTTAACCCCATCTTTTGTAGACATTTGGTACTTGGATATTGGAAGGTTTGATTTCATTGTGGATATAATTTCTTTCCTGACCGGATAAAAGATTGTCACGGTTTAATTTTAATTGCTTGTTGCATGTATCAATTATTAGTATAAAGTGGAAGAGTGTAATATAACTTTTGTCTCTTAAGTCTTAATAATGAATTATTACTATTATAGATCGTTCAATTGTCAAATGATAAGAAATATTTTTTATAATATTAAAAAGATCATAAATCTAGTATCTGATCATTGTAAACATGATTTTTTTCTTCTCATCAAATTTATAATAAACTATTAATTAGAAATTAAATAATTATAATGGACAATGATTTTTTCAGTTTGATTAAAAAAATTTATATTCCAACAACCGTTGGTATTAACTAGTAGGGAGCTATTTCTGCTTAAGCACGTTTTAGCTTCAAATTTTAGAGTACGCATTCATATTATATTAATTGTTGTGAAACTTTTACCATCCTTATGATTTTACCTAAATTGAGCCGAAGTAGTAAAAGTTTAGTGAACTTTGAATACCGATGATTAAAAAAATAATTTATATCCTATGATTGTTATTTGAAGGGTCTACAATCATCTAGGAGCTAGCTCTATTGGATTTTCCTTTGTTTGTGATAGTTTTTAGCTTATGTAAAATTTCCCTTTTAATTAAAAATAAATATTATTTACAGTAAGAGACAACAATTTTTTTTTTTTGGGTCTGATTGAGAGAAAATTTGTATCCTATGATTATATATCATTGGAATGGTTTATCACAATCTAGGAGCTAGCTCTACTAGATTCTGCTTTGCTTGTGATATTTTTTTAGCCTATGTGTTTGTGCCAAGTATACCCTTCTAAAGGACTTATTGTTTTTGTTTTGGCCTAGTTTCCATCCACAAATGTATATGACCTGTTCTAGATTTATCAGGTTGTAGTTTTGCTATGCATGTTTGATATATCAAATAGGTATGAGATTTGATGATTAAACATTAGCTAGGAATTCGTCTATTTACCAAATTATTTAAATTTCAATCTTAATTTGTTTGAATCGATGATGAACATTAGCTAGGAATCTTGTCTGTTTGCTAAATTAATTAATTAAATTTCAGGCTTATTAATTAGTAGGAAAAAAGCCAAATAAAATCCAATTTGATTAATTTCTACGATTTCAGTATAATTAGTGCTGGATTGGCCAATTCACCAATAAAAATTATAAAAATTTTAATTGGAAAATATTTAATTTCTTAATCCTTGTTTATGGAAGATTATCAAGTAATTTATTCTGCATAAACATTTCTAAAAAACTGGAAAGCTGCCCAGTCATCTGTCTCAGCCACCCCTATTTTAAACTGGGAACCCTGAGTTGGACTTGGATCAAAACCCTTCAATTACATCATGCGATCATTGAGTCTAATGCTTCAGTGTGGTTCAAGCTGTTGGCATGCTAGAAAGACATGAATGGACATACAAAGCTTGAAAAGATTATGTTCTTGCACCCTGGTGCATGCATGTTAGACGAATCAACGAAGTTATTGATTTATTAGCTACAATTTATAATTAATTCACGACTGATTCAAGCAAGTTGATCGATAGCACTCACTCTTTCACCCAAAAAGTGCTTTGTTCAATGATTTGAATTGATAACACTATTTTTACATTTTATTAAAAGAAAGCTCATGATTACAACACTTAGAATTATTATCTACCAACCCCGATTGTTAATTAATATATATATATTTAATTGTTTCAAAATATAAAAAAATAAATTAATTCAAATATATTAATTAAATAATTTTAATAAAAGAGGGTTAGTATATTATTCTGCCATGAACTTTAGTAATTTTTGCTGATCTATCCCACTTTTAAAATTGTGGCGAATTAATTTATCAACTTTTCGATCTGTTGTAAATTTATCCATGGTCAAAATATCGTGTGTCCATGCTGACTTAACATACATGTGTAAATTATTTGTTGATGTGGAAATTAGAAGAAGATATTGGTAATTTTTCTATCTTTAACTTTCATTTTATTTGCAAATATATCCTTAACTTTTATCTTCTTTGCAGATTCCATCAACTTCATTAATTATTTCAATTTTATCTAATTTTAAATTATATTTAGAGATATGCTATTTTTTAGGTGATCATGTGCATAATTTTTATAAAAAAATTTATTCAAATATTCATAAAATACATTTAAAATTTTTGTTGGATTTTTTTTACTTGATTATGATTTAAATGTATTAAAATAATAAATAAAATTAATTGATTGTGATGAAATTTAATATAACAACTATAATTGAACTAAAAGAAATAAAAAAGATACACTAATTTGGGTTTGAAAAAAATTTTTGATATCTAAAAAATAATTAATTAAAATTTTAAAATTTACATAATATAAGTAAGGATATATTTGTAAAAAAAAAATGAATGTTAAAGGATAGGAAATTTACTAATTTCTTTTAAGTTACACATGCATGTCACGTCCGTATATCATGTCAGTATGGGGATAAAGCCTTTTTTAGGTCCATGAACTTATTGACTTTATTTTAGGTGGTCCTTAATGAAATTTTGCCTTTAGTTGGGTCCCTGAACTTTTTTTTTTGTAAGATTGGCATCCTCACGTTAACTTCTGTTAAATTATTTTCCATGTCATTAATATTAATACACGTCTGAAAAACAGTATATTTATGTTAGCTAGGGTTTTACATTAATGAGTACAAAAATAACCTTTGGTCCCTTTTCCATATTTTTCCCTCTTATTGTTCTTTGTTATCTTACTCTTTTTCCCTTTACCAACCTTTCTAGATCATTATTTTGGTTTGAAAAAAATGAGTGATAATTCGTGCTTGAGAAAAAAATTTCCGTTGGGGCCTAAGTTTCGAAATTCTTTTGTCAATAGGAAGTATTTGTAGTGAAGTAATAGTGTAATTGTAAAGTTAAGAAAAGAAAGTGGTTACAATGGGAGATCAGGTGCATCATCAACATCATAGTCCTAGTCTTTGCCACCATGTTCATTCTTCATCATGTGAAGTTTGTCTTGTTTCTGCTTTCAAATTTCCATTTTTTCTTTCCAAGCAATACTTCCATAGCCATAAGCAGCCAAGTCCTCGGAAGGATCCATGGATCTCGGTTGCACTGCAAAAAGGGAGACAGATATAGAGATAGAGCAATATTATTAAAGAGATTTATATGCTGAAGAAGAAAGGCAATGGAAGGAAAGGAAAGAAAGCGTTAAAAAATAAAGACTAACATAGAAAATGAATAGAATACCAGGAAGGGCAGAATCTGAGAAAGTAAGAAGGTGAATTCTTCTGCCGCCTTTAGACATGAATGAAGGGACCAAAGCATGTTGTTCAGGAGGAATGTCACGGCCTACACTGACATCAAAAGATTTTTTGTTTTAAATAACAAAAAGAGCTCAGAAACTTGAAAGTAAGGGTAGAGTAGAGCAGGCGAAGGAAGAAAAGAAAGAAATAGGCAGCAACCGTTTGGCCATCGACGAGGAGAGGAAGTTGGGGCAAAGGATGGAGAGGGTGATGATGCATATCAAAATTGTTATGGTTAAGCATAACTTCTAGATGCACCATAACCTTTCTACTCCTAGAAGCATCAAAGTTGAACTCATTTTCCAAGTCATTGATGTCGTCTTCTTCTTCATCCCCATCGACTCCGGCATAGCCTTCATGTCCCGACCAATGAAGAATATGATTTATAATTATACAAAGAAGAAGAGATGTAATTATAGTTATTGATGAAAAAGAAAAAAAAAGTAAAAGAAAGCGCAAGAATAGTAGATTCTCCATCGCGACGAATAACAACAAGCTGATTCCTATTGTGAGAACCGACCACAAAAAAAAAAAAAAAAACAGAGAAGGGGCGTAGCTTTTTGGAGAGAACGAAGTTGACTTT
This sequence comes from Mallotus repandus, assembly GCA_949671775.1. NCBI lineage: Eukaryota > Viridiplantae > Streptophyta > Magnoliopsida > Malpighiales > Euphorbiaceae > Mallotus > Mallotus repandus. Next base: position 6,830 of record CATIWM010068087.1, read on the forward strand.
TTTTTAATTGGGTTAGATTTTATGAAATGACGTCGTTTCACAATGTTGGGCTCGCCTAATCAGCATCTATGTGTCATTTTTTTTTACCTATTCACAGATAATGGCCTTTGAAACCACACGCTCAACTTTCATTAACGGGAGGATGCCAATCTTACAAAAATAAAAGTTCAGGGACCCAATTAAAGAAAAAATTTCATTAAGAACCAATTGAATGAAAGTCGATAAGTTTAGGGACCTAATGATGGTTTTATCCGTCAGCATGGATACATGTTATTTTGACTGTGGATAGATTTGCAACAAATCAAAAAGTTCATTTATCAATTCGTCACATTTGAAAAGTAGACTAGATTAGTGAAAATGACTAAACTTCATGGTGTAATTATAAAATATGAATAATAGTATTTTAAAATAGATATCTCATTTTAATTTTACATTTTTATAAAAATAAAAAGTAATATAAATCTAATTTAGTATTTTTAAACCTCTGCATTATAGATATAAAGATATATAAGATTTGATAAAAAAAACAACTTACATGTTGAATAGGACATCAACTTAATTTTGTGCCAATTTTAACTTCAAAGCAAAGTGGATGGCAAAATTGACCTTTTCGATCTTTTTGTCCTTTATTTTATAATTTGTTTATATAAACGATTTGTTTATATAATTTGTAGTTTATTTAGATAATTATGTGATTTACACGTAAATAAGAAATTCTTTTAGACTTGTAATATTAAATAAATAATTAAATATATACTTTGATATTATTATTATTATTATTATAAAATAAAATTTCAAAAAATTAAAAAATGTTATTTATATATGTAACAATTTAATATTACAAACTAATATAGTTATAATTGATTGCAATTTTAATAAATTTTTTATTCAAATAATTATACGATACTCTTTTAATATTTTTTATAATTAATATTTTTCTCAACCTTAAAACTACTTTTATATAAAAAAAAAATATTATGGTCATACTGAATTATAGGCCTCTAGTATCAGTTAAGTGCTCATGGGGTTCGGTTCATGACAATAAGCTTAAATGGGAAAGTATGAGGCTTCTGAAACCTGTAGTAAGTTTTTAAGAATTTAACACATTAAAATCATCTAGTACATAAAATTCCAATGGAAATTCAACAAGGTTTCCCCTCAACTCGATCAAACTCTAATTCTGTAGAAGCAAATAAATGAACACTTCCAAAATAAAACCCAACAATAACTACTTCAATTGCAACCTTGAGTATTAATATATACGCCAATTCATCACATCACAACACAAGAATATAAATATAGCTTAAAATATGGCCAAATACTCCTTTTCACCCCTGAATTTTGCCCTTTTGATATATTACACCCCTCAACTTTAAAATTTACCTATTGCACATATCAACTTCTATTTTATGCCTATATCACCAATGATGCAGAGTATTAGAGTGCGTGTACTAAATATGCGCTGATATGTCAAATATCATGCCAATATGGACATATTTCAGTAAGCCAAATGCTCATTTTCACCCCTAAACTTTACCATTTTGGTCTATTGCATCCTTAAACGTTCAAATTTACCTATTGCAGATCTCAACTTCTATCTTGTGCCTATATCATCCATGGTGCTACAACGATAGTGTTGTGAACGACCAAAGAATGGGACTTGAACGGAAGGGAAAGTGAAATGGGTGTTGAAGAAGAATGGGGTTTAAAAAGAAAAGAAAGGCTTGCTGAAGAGGTTTAATGTAAGTGCTTTGAGTTTGAGTTTGTGAATCAAAAGATTTTATGAATTAGGGATTTTAGTTTTAGGATTTTGTAATTTTAGGTTTAGGAATTTTGTAAGGATTTTACTAAAGTTTATTAAGATATTTCACGATTTTATTTTTACCATGGTAAAAAAAAAGGTCAACATATATACTGAAATATGTCCATGTAGTCATGATATTTGACATGTCAGCGCATGTTTTGTACATGTGCTCTAATACTCTGAATCATGGGTGATATAGGCACAAAATAGAAGTTGAGATGTGCAATAGGTAAATTTGAAAGTTGAGGGGTGTAATAGACCAAAAGGATAAAGTTCAAGACTGAAAATGAGCATTTGAAGTCTTGTCCAAGTTAGAGATAAAATGCCATTGACACGCTTGAATTTATTTGATTTCAATCGCTTATCCATATTGACAATGCATGTGTCTAATAGAAAATTGAAATGTTAAATCATGGGTGATATAGACACAAAATAGAAGTTGAGGGGTCTAATAGACTAAAAGGATAAAGTTCAATGGTGAAAAGGAGCATTCAGCCCTTAAAATATCATTCAAATATCATATATCACAAATACGATTTATAACAAATTCTCTAAATTAATGTGGTGTCTAGAGTTCTAAGTTCATTCCACTTACAATAGTAATATTATGATAAACTACATAAAGTAACTGGCGGAGAAGGAATCCGGCACATAAGACGTGAGCTAATCGTTTGATTTCCGAGATCCTAAAAAATAGTTGGGGGAGTCAAACCTCATTAAGTTAATAATGAGAAATGCATATTAGTTCTAAAACCTCCTTTATTAAAATGTTTTATGCGAATATAATAATTATAATAGATATTTAAAATCATTAATTTATCAAAAATCATATTTATAAATTTAAATGAATTTATAAAATTTCATAAATATACATGAAACTCGTTTACCTTCATTGTTTGGAAACATATTTTCTCAAAGATTCGTTAATTGAATAAATATACATTAGAATATAAAATAACAGAATGCCTTTAACTGGAAAATCATAGTAGAACCCTAAATCATAAATCTAATAGCCATTTGACTCTCTTATTCAAATGACTGTCAGTTTTCGAGAGCTAAACATGCACCGAGCTATTAGTCGCAGTCGGTCACTTAGTCTAATATTTATTGGCCGTTCCCAAGAGCTAAGCATCAATTGGGTCACTAGTCCTAGTAAATAACTGAATGATAAACCACAATGTGCTCGAGAGCTATACATCAACTGAGCTTGTCAATTCAAACGCTCGAGAGTGAAGCATCAACCAAGCTTCATAAAGCAATTATTCAAAAAGGGGACAACTCAAGGATTAATATCGGTGTGCACATGGTGCTGATGACACCCATCAAGTAGCCTATTCTACCAGTCTTTTTCAAAATCTTCATTATACATATTTACACACATCAGTTGGCTGACATGTCCTCGTCTGTCCAGTTTTCGATGTCCTCGCTTTGGTATCATCAATAGTAAACAATATTTATTTAATGAATATATGAAAAATAAATTCCTGAAAAATCCCTTAAGATCTTAGAAAATTTACTAAGATTAAGGAATTATCAAAATATACTTGCGAACGCTATAAATAACTAAACAAAATATTATTGATGAGGTAAATCAATTTAAATAGAAATAAAATGATTTTCGCCGAAACTCTTCCAAACTTTTGATCTCACAATCCACAAGGAATTAGATTTCGCTCTAGTTACAAAAATTAATCACCATAATTTATACTATTTATTAAAAATAAATTCAAAATTTTTTCGGTTGATTACTATTTCTAGCCAGAATTGAGATGGGACCCGCTAAATTTTTTCGCCAAAAAACATCATCCAACTAAGCCAATCATACCAACACATCCCAACAATTTATCAGACTCAAATATACATTTGAATGCATCAAATAAATACTAAATGAAGAGATCAAGAAAAATGAAGGGAATGAACAAATAAATTCCAAAGAAAATCAAAATGAAGTAGAGAGGACACAAGGTTGGTATCTGCAAACTCTTGAGGAGACAATGACCAAAATGACAGTGGTAGCTGTGGCTAAATGGTGATGATGTAGGCGATCTAGCAACACTGAAAGTGGCAGAAACTTTAGAGCCAAACCTGAGAAATTCTACGCCAATATTAACAAAACAAAGATCATTAATGTGTAAAGGACATCAAGCAGTATATGTGGTTCAATTTTTGTGGTGATCATAAGGTTGTTTGACTAGTGAATAGAGGAGAAGAAAAAATTTAGGGACTAAAGTCGTAACTTTCCACTTAAGCCCAAACTTCACATTTAACAAATTCCCCTTCTCAACCTTGATATTTGCTCCTTTATGCAAACTGATTTTTTTGTCTTTACCCCTATTTTATCTTTTTCTTTCTTATACTTTTCTTTTTCTTTATTCATTTCTTTCGTTTAATACTATTATTATTATTATTAAAAATTCAGTTTATTACAATCTTTCCCCTTGAAAACTTTCGTCCTCGAATTTTAAAACCTTACCTCATACTCAAATAGGTAGGGTTACTGACTTTATATGTCTGCTTTTGTTTCCCAAGTGCAATCCTCTACTGTATGATTGCCCCACAACATTTTTACTATAAAAATCTCTTTAGTGCAAAGCTAGTGAACTTATCGATCCACAATCGCCACTAGATATTCTTAATATATCAGATCTTTGCTAAGCTCTACTAATTGTGGCTCAAGAAAATAAGAAGAATCAATTATGTGGAAATATGGAATACTAGGGGAATCCAAGACAACTCATGTGGTAACATAAATTTGTAAGCCATATCGCCAACTTTGGAGTGAATCTTGAATTGTCCAAAATATTATGGGGCTAGTTTGCCCTTTTTTACTAAATCTCATTACTCCTTTCATTGTAGACACCTTCAGAAACATCATATCTCCAACAAAGAATGATACATCCTCTCTTTTTAGATTCAAATAACTCTTTTGTTGGCTAAAAGTTATCCGTAATCTCTATTGAATGATAGGGATCTTCTCTAAAGTAGCTTGCACTAATTCTTGCCATATTATAAGCTTTTTGCCAACTTCCCAATATAAAGGCGACCTGCACTTTCTACCGTATAGTGCTTTATATGGTGCTATCCTAATACTTGCATGATTGTTATTATTATAAACAAATTCAATTAGTGATAAGTGTAGATCCCACATTCAAAGCATATGCCCCAATATTTGAATTGTTCATTCTGATTGCCTATCAGTTTAAGGATAAAATGTTGTGCTGAAATCAAGTCTAGTACTTAATGCTTTATGCAGCTCTTGCCAAAAAGATCGAAGTGAAAGTGGTCCTCTATCAGAATGTAATTTTTGGTACCCCATGTAGGTAGACAATTTGATTAATACACAATCTTGCTAACCTGTTAGTAATGTATGTCTTCTTAAATGGCAAAAAGTAAGCTGACTTAGTTAGCTTGTCAAGTATCATCTAAAGTATCATAACCTCCAGTTATATGAGGCAATCTAATCACGAAATCCATAGCAATCATATCCCCCTTTCACTCTGGAATAGGTAATGGTTGTAGCAATTCTGAAGGTCTTTGATGTTCTAGTTTCACCTGCTGAAATGTGAGATACTTGGATACAAACTCAGCAATGTCTATTTTTCTTCCATTCCACCAATAAGTATCTTTCAAATTATAATAAATCTTGGTAGAACAAGGATGAACACTATAAGCAGAAAAATGGGCTTCCTCCATAATCTTCTTCCTCAAATCATCCACATCCGACATACACAATCTTATGCCTAAGCACAATACACCCTCATTATCTATTACAAAATCTTTGGATTAATCCTGTCGAACTTCTAACATTATCCTCTATAATTATTGGCCCCTTCTTTGAGCTGCCTTAACTCTATCTAAGAATATTAGGGCTTCTTGTCATTTATGGCAAAAATTTAAAAAAATTATCAAAATATGGTAATTTTTTAAAAAATTACATTTTTATGATAATTTTTAAAATAATTACCAATTTATGATATTTTTTATGACATGATATCAAGTGTAGAGTTTTGCTACTTTGACCGGTAGCAAAACAATTCCACCAGTCAAAATGGCAGAATTATTTTTTTTAAGTTTAAAATGGGAATTTTTGCCACTTCAAGTGGCGATGATGCCCAAGTAGTTTTTTTAAGTTCAAAAAGCCATTCTTCATGATTGTTTTAATTATAATAATATTATGATTTTTTGTTTTTATTATTTTAATTTAATTATAATAATATTTAAAATAATATTATTATTTCAATATTATTAGTATTATAATTAATAATATATGAATAATAATAATATTAATTTTTTTGAAATAAAATAAGATTATTTTTATTAGAATATTATTTATTTACTCAAAATCGACTCGATAATAATTGAGTTGAGCTCAAACTTGAGTTAGTCAGGTAGAATATCAAGTTATTTGAATCTCTTAATATTTAATTTGATAGATTTACAAATTTAATCAGTTTAATCTAACTTGTATATAGTTATTATTTTACGCTTTTATTTTAATATGGTGACGAAATATCTTATCAAATTGAGTCGAGTTTAATCGACTAGATAATAATCGAGTTGCGATCAAACTTGAGTTAGTCGGGTAGAATATCAAATTACTCAAACTCCTTAATATTTAATTTGATAGACTTACAAATTTATTCAATTTAATCTAACGTGTACATATTTATTATTTTACACTTTTATTTTAATATAGTGAAATCGAGTTGATTTTGAATATATATATATATATATATATAATTTTATAAATAATAATAATAATTTTTAAATTCTAACATTTTTATTATTATGGTTGCTATTATTATTAATTACAAAAAATATTTTGAAATAGTTAAAAATGTCAAATTATTATTATTAAATAGCAAATTCATAATATTTTTCTTAAAAATATATAATTTTTTTTACCACATATCACAAATCCCATTCCATTTCCATCATCTCTACAAACCTGCCACAATAAAAATTCCATTATATAATTTTTTTTATCAGAAAAAATTCTATTATAATCAATGTCTATCTATACAAACCCTTATTTTTAAAACATATTTTTATTTCCCAAAGTCTAAAATCCTAAAACCGACGCACAAAAACCTTGCCGTTCCAATTTTTTTTTTTTTTTTGGATCTCAAAACCTATGATCAATTAATAAATCTCACATTACTCAATAGTGTCTTCATCTCCATTCATTGTGCATTTATTATATAGAATGATAAATAATCTCTTTTTTAATTGTGCAATTGCATAATTAAGCTTTTATGATGATACTTTTTTTAATATTTAGCATATAACTTTTGTATGTATGTATGTATTCAGCTTCAAATTATAATTTTGGTTAAAATATATTTTGACAAAGTTATAAAGAATTAAAATTTTAATTAATTTAATTTTTATTAAAAATAAAAAAGTTAATCGAATTAAAATAAAAATGATACTTTCAATCAAATTAAGAGTGCATTTTAAATAATTTAATTTTATTAGAGAAAATAATAGTTAATCACATTTGAATAGGTAACCTAATTAAAATATAAAATACTTTTAATCATATTAGAATTATATTTTTATTAATTTAATTTAGTTTTATAATAAATAATTAAATTATTTAATTTTTATATAATAAAAAATAAAATATTTTTGTAATTTTCGTTTGTCCTTTCATGAGCATTTGTGTGTGTATATATATATTCAGCTTTTAAGTTGTATTAGTGTTTAGAACACACTTGCAAGTTCGGGTTTCAAAATGGGTAAAGACACACGAATATAATTGCCTAACATGTAAAATTAATTAATAAATTAGTATTAAAATTAAATAAGTTTGTGTCAGAATTGTGTTGGAGATTGACACATGAATTCATTTACAATCCTTTTAATTATACGTGTTGTATTGGATCGTATCAATCCAACATAATACAACACAATCCATTAAAAATTTATATAATTTATTATAAATTTTTTTATAAAATATATTTTTATAATTATATCATGCAAATTATTAAATTATAGACAATTTTTTTAGAAATAGTATTTTTATATATTATAAATATTATATAGGTTAAATGAATTGTGCTGAATTTTATGACTGCACTTCCATTTAAATAAATAGGTTATATATGTCATGGTCGTATAATCCGTTTAAGTTTCGTGTCATGTTAGAGTTGAAATATTTGATATGATTAATAAATGGATCGTTTTCATATTAACTCTAATCATATCATTAAAGTAATTCAATTTGATACAAATACAACCTACCCACCCATTTAAACACTTCTCTCGCAAGCAAGTTGCAATGAATAACCTGTTTTGCGATGTGCAACAGCACGGTTCTAATCCACACATTTTTTTTTTGAAACAAAGAAATTTTATTAACTAGCATCATGAGAAATCAGGTACATGAGAGTTTGAGGAACATTGAATACATTAGAATCAAAGCAAACAGTATCCTCATTCTTAGCAATTGTTAAACACTAACACTCAAATAATCTTTACTCAAACTCTCTCAAACACACTACAACTCTTATAACTCAAACTTTAATATTTGAATTGCTTGCTTAATGATTACAATGCAGGAAAGAGGGGTATTTATACTAACCCCAAACTAATACAAATCACAAAATATGCTTATAAATAAATTAATACAAAATATTTAAAACCACACACATTAAATCTAACACCTAACATCAATTATCATACCTCTCTTTTAATTTTAGCCACAATTTTTCTTCTTTTAATTAAAACCACATGAATGAAACAAGTTTAATTATTCAACATCCCCCTTTAAACTTGTTTTATAAGACCAAATGTGTTTCTTAATCTGACAAAGTCTTCTTTCTTCAAGGGCTTGGTGAAGATGTCTGCGATTCGATCTTAAGACTTCACATATTCCAATTTCACATCTTGCTTCGTAATGCATTCTCTTATGTAATGATACCGAGTATCGTTGTGTTTGCTCCGATCATGATACACTGGATTCTTAGCTAAAGCTATTGCTGACTTGTTGTCAACATGAATCTCTATTGGTTCCACTTGTGACATGTTTAATTCCTTCAACAAATTCCGGAGCCAAATTGCACGACTAACACATATTGTAGCAGCAACATACTCAGCTTCACATGTTGAGAGAGTGATAATTGGTTGCTTCTTTGACATCTAAGTGAAAGCGGTGTCTCCTAGGAAAAACACAAAACCAGTTGTGCTTTTTCGATCATCGCTATCTCCTGCCCAATCACTGTCACTATATCCAATGAGCTTGTAGTCTTCAGAAACCAAATAATATAAGCCAAAATCTATTGTACCTTTGAGGTAGCGAAGAATTCTCTTTGTAGCCTTGAAATGAGTGGTTGTTGGAGTCTCCATGTAACGACTCACAAGTCCTATTGCGTAGAGAATGCTGGGCCTTGTACAAGTTAAATATCGCAAACATCCAACTAGATTCTTAAAAAGTGTTGGATCAACCTTTTCTGCTTCATCATCTTTGAATAATTTGATTCCGTACTCCATTGGTGTGCTTATTGGGTTGCAATCATCCATTTCTTGAGGATCTCCTTTATATAGCTTTCTTGAGAGATAAAAATCTCATCTTCCTTTTGCTTGACTTTAATGTCGAGGTAGTATGCCATCAATCCAATATCCGTCATCTCGAACTCCATTGTCATTTCTTTTTTAAAATCTTTGAACATGCTGGGGTTGCTTCTGGTGAAGATTAAATCATCCACATATAGGCCCACGATTAATACATCTCCATCTTTGATTTTAAAATAGAGGGCATGTTCATATGGACATTTGATAAAGCCATTCTATAGAAGATACTTGTCAATTATGCTATTCCATGCTCTGGGTGCTTGCTTCAACCCGTAAAGAGCCTTTTTTAACCTCAGAACTTTGGATTCTTGTCCTTTGATTTCATAGCTTGGGGGTTGCTGAATGTAGACTTCCTCTTTAAGAACTCTATTTAGAAAGGTAGACTTTACATCTATCTGGTAAATCTTCCACCTATTTTAAGCTGCTAAAGAAATAATCAGTCTCACAGTCTCTAAGCATGCAACAGGAACAAATACCTCATCATAGTCAATTCCAGCTTTTTGACTATAGCCTTTAGCAACTAGCCTTGCTTTGTACTTTTTGACCTCTCCTTTGGCATTCTTCTTTATTTTGTAGACCCATTTGACACCAATTGGCTTGTGTCCTTTTGGAAGAGCAGTGAGTTCCCAAGTGTCATTCTTTTCAATGGCTTTGATTTCATCATCCATTGCATTTCTCCATTTTTCATCTTGCGCAGCTTCTTGGAAGTTCACTGGTTCACAATCAGCAAAAAGACAAAAAAGAGTAAGATTTTCAAGTTGATCAATCACCTCATAGAGATCTTCAAGACTTTTTGTGCGTTCTTCATTTCTTTCAGCCAAAAAAGATGGCGGTGAGTTTCCTTTATCACTTTGCATTGGTGAGGCAGGTGGTGTTGCGTGCTCTTGCTAATGTTCACCTGGTTGCTCCACCGGTGTTTGCTCTGCTTTATCAAACTAAGGAAAGAAGTTGAATTCATCTGTGGAAGAGTTGAAGTCCTATTCACCTTCACATCTGAATGATCATAAACTTCTTGCTATTTGGATTGTATAGTTTGTACCCTTTTGAATGAGTAGAATAGTCAATGAAGATGTATCTTTCACTTTTTTCATCAAGCTTGGCTCTTCTTTCATTTGGTACATGAACATGGGCTACACTTCCAAATACTCTGAGATGAGAAATTTCGGGCTTTCTTCCACTCCAGGCTTCTTGTGGTGTCTTTCCCCAAACACTTTTTATTGGAGATCGGTTGGATAGGTAGACTGCGATAGCCACTGCTTCAGCCCAACATTCTTTCTGCAAATGTTTGCTTTTGAGCATGCTTCGTGCCATATCGAGGATTGTTCTATTTTTTTTTCTGTAACACCATTTTGTTGTGGAGATCTCAGAACAGTGAGAAAATATTGAATTCCACTTGTTGCACAGAACTCTTGAAATTCTTTTAAAGTGAATTCTCCTCCTCAATCTGATCTCAATGCTTTAATCTTCCGACCACTCTCATTCTTCGCAGTAGCTTTAAATGTCTTGAATGCTTTAAAGACTTCTGATTTTTGCTTCAAGAAATATACCCAAGTTTTTCTTGAAAAGTCATCAATAAAAAGAAGGAAATAGTCATTTTTACCAAGAGAGCTTGGACTAATTGGCCCACACATATCATTATGGGTGAACTCTAATGGCTTATTGGCTCTTGAGTATGATTCCTTGGGAAAACTATTTCTGAACTGCTTTCCAAGTAAACACCCTTCGAAAAACTGATCTGGATGGTTGATGCAAGGTAGTCCTCTCACCATTCTCTTCTTCGATAATAGTTCCAAGCTTCCAAAGTTGAGGTGCTCAAATCGAAGATGCCATAACCATGATGCATCTTTGTAACAAGCTTTCAAACACTTTGCAACATCATTTTGAATATTGAAAGGAAATAGTTTATTCTTTGACCTTTTTGCTTTAGCTGTTAAGTCTTATTTGCCATTTATTATAAAAAGACTATAATCTTTTGTGTAAAAATCATAGCCTTTTTCTAAAAGCTGACCTATATTCAAAATGTTGCATTTCATATTAGGCACATGATAGGCATCAGAAATTAACTGATGACTACAATCTTTAGCACGAATAAGGATGTTACCTCTTCCTTTTACTGATACTTCTGAATCATCACTAAATGAAACATTGCCAACCACTTATTCGTTGAGTTCCACGAACATACTTCTTTTTCCACACATATGGTTGCTTGCACCAGTATCAAGATACCAAGTACTTCCTTGATCTTCAACATTGGTTCTACAGGATAGTAGCACTGTCTTCTCCTCGATCTTTGCTTCTACATAATTGGTCTTTTCTTCAACTTTACTGCTGGAAGCTCTACATTCTGATGCATAATGCCCATAATTCTGACAATTATAACATTGAACTTGGGGTTTATTGTACCTTGAGTTTGGATTGCCTCCTCCACGACTTCTTGTAGAACTTTCACCTTTCTCATAGTTGTTGAAGTTGTTATTATAAGAACTCCAACCTCGTCCATGGCCACGGCTTCCACCTCGTTGGCGACTTCTGCCTCTACCTCGACCACATTGATTTCTTTCATTGCCTTGGTTTTGATGCATATCCTTGAGCTGTAGTTTGAGGAGTTGCTCAGTAAGTCATTGCTGCTTCTTGTGCTTCTCTTTATAGGCTTATAATGAGCTTAAAAGTTGCTTAATCTTCATTTCTTCTAAATCTTTAGTCTCTTCTATGGTTACAACAATATGCTCAAACTTCTGGTTAAATGAGCAGAGTATCTTTTCCATTATTCTCACATCTTCTAATTTTTCACCGTTTCTTTTTAGTTGATTAGAAACAACCAAAACTCTGAAAAAGTAATTAGAAATAGTCTCACCTCCTTTCATGTGCAGAGATTCAAAATCCCCTCTTAAAGTTTGAAGACGCACCTTCTTCACTTTTTCTTCTCCTTTATATGATGTTTGCAACTTCTCCTATGCTTGTTTAGCCGAGGTTGTATCTGAAATTTTCTCAAAACTGTCATCATCTAGGGCTTGATAGATCAGAAAGAGAGCCTTTTTGTCCTTCTTTCTTGAATCTTTTAAACTATCCTTCTCAGACTGGGATAGTGTTGCCTCATTTTTTGTGGTTCACTATAGCCTTTCTCTATGATATCCCAAACATCATGTGCACCAAGGAGAGCCTTCATTTTGATACTTCAATTGTAGTAATTGTTGTTGTTGAGTGTTGGAACTTGAAGGATGCCACACTATTTGCCATATTGCTTAATCTGGAAAGAATTTGCAAAATTCGTCTTCAGGAATGTATCCAGAATGCCAAAAAATTTTAAGATGGACTTCGATCAAAAAGTCAACTTTTGGTCAACGACTCAGCACTTTGGTCAACGTCTCAGTCAAACGACTTGACGGCTTGGCCAACGGCTTGACTGGACTTGGCTCCATGAGGCTTCACGACTCGGCTTGACTCAGCTTCAGAATCGGCTTGACTCGGCTTCAACTCAGTGAGTTGACTGGGTTTCTGGCAGCAGTCTTCCGGCGGCGATTGGCGGCGCGTCAGGGTGATTCCGGTGGTGTTGGATTTCTCTTTCTAAGAGCTTTGATTTGGTATATTATATGCAATATTTGGCTCTGATACTACTTTGTTAAACACTAAACACTCAAATAATTTTTACTCAAACTCTCTCAAACACAATACGACTCTTATAACTCAAGCTTTAATATTTGAATTGCTTGCTTGATGATTACAATGCAGGGAAGAGGGGTATTTATACGAACCCCAAACTAATACAAACTACAAAATATGCTTATAAATAAATTAATACAAAATATTTAAAGCCACATACATTAAATCTAACACCTAACACCAATTATCATACCTCTCTTTTAATTTTAGCCACAACTTTTTTTCTTTTAATTAAATTCACATATATAAAACAAGTTTAATTATTCATCAGCAATCCAGTCAGCTACTCTATTATAATTTCTAGGGATATAGCGACAAGATACATGAGGAGATGAAAGAAGAAAAAAAAAATCCACACATTGTTCAATGTTAGATAAAAAAATTTGATAAAAATATTTTATTTTTATTTTTTAATTATAATAAATAAAATTTTTATTTAGAGTCCAATATATCACTGGTTTTAAACTAAAAATAATAATAATCAAATATTATTATTTTTTTTTTTTCATAATAATGGTTGAATTATTATTTTATTATAATAATATTTAGTATATTTCTCTTTCAAATTTAATATAAACGAATTAAAGGCAAAATAAATTTTTTAAAATAAAAAAATGAGTCTAATATAAAAGAAGAATATATTTAGGTCAATTCGTTATTTAGAATTAGACACATAAACATTTTAATCTACAAAATCTATTAGAGAATACTAATTTAGAAATCTTTTACTGATTAAAAATCCAATTATTAAAAAAAATAATTTAAGCATCCAAATTCTGATACTATTTATACATTTATGGCTATTGATAATTGATCAATACAGACTCTGTGTACAAATCAGTAATAATCAATCGCAAGTAGAAAGAAGAAAAAGGAAAGAAAAATCTTTTTTACTGCCATACACCACTTTGTTTTTCTTGCAACATACCAACTAAATTGTGCAATAACTTCACAACTACAAGGAAATTTCATGATTAACCAAATTCAAGATCTGAAAGTAAACATTTAGGCTCTTTTATTCTCTCTTCTTTATTACTTGCTTTGCTTAAGAAATGGTAATCCTGATCATTATTTATTTCCAGGGAATTGGATCAACACAAGCATATTGAAGAAGCTCTCTATCTTTCTCCAGTAAAAGCATGTCTTCTCCATCTAAAATCACCCATGCTTATATTCCTTTGACCTCTCTTGTATCCATGAGCTTAACAGTATTCATAAACATCCTTTCTGGTAATTTACTTGAAAAAGTCCATGTAGTCCACGCAGGCTTCCCCCGTCCAAAATCTATGTCATAAAAGCCAAGGTTACACCAACTAGCAAACGAAACAAAGTCCAATCCACCAGACAGTACTCCACTTGTCTCTTTGAAGATTTCATGCAATTTTACAAACCCTCCATCGCCTTGTAATTTCTCAACGAGGTCGCTGCTGATTTTCCCCATTGCTTCCTTTAGCTACCACGATATGCTACCCAATTCCGCTTCCTTGGGCGTGCATATTGCAGCTGCTGGCAGAATGTAGTTCCCAAGTGAACATTCTGGAATGGGCGGCACAGCTCTTCCCCGCAAACCCACAGGATGCTTCATTGCAAGAGGCTTATCAACACCTGATTTAGCCTTGGAAACAGCCATAAAAAATTTGGCAAGAAGAGTAGTAACCACTTGGACACGAGTTGGATTTGTTACGCGGTCTAAGCTAATTGCCTTCCCTTTAAGACTGGCGACGGCTGATGCATCAAATAAAAAGCTCCTCGAATTAATCCTCATTTTCTTTAAAAAGGGTACTTGCAAAGCCTTCATGGTTGCTTCATTTCTCGAGGGTGCTTCGTACTGTATAAAGATTGATGGGCTGTCTAAATAAGGGCAAGGAATTTCCTTGTCAGACTTGCATGATATAGCAGCCCTACCTTTTAGAAAGGAGGACAAAGAGATAGCATCAAAGATGAGATGTGAAACAAGAATACCGATGCTAAAGCCACCACAGGCAAAGGTGGTTTCTTGTATCATGGCAAGAGAAGATTCAGGAGTTGGTTCAAACCATGGATGTTCTGTCACCAACGTTTTCATTAATGAGAGATCAGGTTTGTTAAGATGCTCGAACAAGGAAACATTAGTTCTGGCCTCTACATAGTAGACACCTCCATCATTGCAATCAATGGATAAATTATTTTTGAGCCTTCCTGCAACGGGGTAAAAGCGCGATAATGTTTCAGATAATGATTTCTTCAGAAGTAGTGATCTCTTAGAGATGAAGTCATTTGAGGGCATTAAGGTTGTTTCTTGGTTGGGATAGTAAAGCAGCAGAGGAAGGCAGTTGGGTGGCATAATTTGATCCAAAAGAGAGATTTTGTAGGTTTTGAGGTGAGAAGATGTTGGTGAAGAAGGTTTGATGCATTCTTCAGAAAGTCTCTCAATCTGCATCTTATTTTACAGTTTTAGATTTGTGATATCAGCTTGGAGTTCTCTTTATGTGCAGAGCTGAAGTAGAGCTATAGTTTAACTTGTACAGCCAGATTACACCTCAACTTTACCCCGACAAACAAACAACGCATAAAGTACAAATTGGACCCTCAATTTTATCCCAATGCTTATATTTGACTATAATTTTTTTTGTTTTCAATTGAATCTTTAAAAATTGAATTATATTAGACCCTCGAATTGTTACAATTAAGTTCTAAAAATCAAATAAAAATTTAACTTTAACATTAATTTATAAAAATTAGTTGGAATAACAATGAGAATTGATGAAATTACTTTTAAAATATACATTTATAAAGTTTTTTAAATTTAAAATTTTTTTAAGTTTATAAAAACTATTTTTAATTTTTTGAGTTAAAAATAATTTTTATGGATCTAAAATTTTTTAAAATTTAAACATTTTACAATCAAGCCATATATATATAATGAAAAAGAATTATAAATTTTCTATACACTCAATAATTTGTTAAAAAAAATTTAAAATTTTGAAATTTTCTATAAATTTATTTTATTAAAAAAATATTATGTGTATAGAAAATTTTTAATTTTTTTCCTTAAAATGTATATTGCTTGATTCTAAAATTTTAAATTTTTTAAAAATTTTTAGATCTACAACAAATATTTTAAAGATTTTAAAAAAATTTTAAAAAATATATTTCTATAAACTTTAATTTTTTTTTAAAATTTAAAAATTTCATAAATATTTATTTTGAAAGTAATTTCATCAAGTTGCATTGTTATTTGAGCTAATTTTTGTTAATTAAGGTTAAAGTTGAACTCTTTTTTTGATTTTTAGGACTTAATTGTAATAATTCTTTAAATGAGGGGTCCAATATAATCTAATTTTCAAAGAGGTCCAATTGAGATAAAATAAATATATATATTAAGATGAAGTAAACATTGGAGGTAAAGTTGAGGGTCAACAAACAAATAAAAATGTGACTGTGGTAGCAATCAATTATTGCTAACTATTAGTATACTGTTTTGATTGTCTGCATACAACAATAATTGGATCTAAGCAAAGATGAGCTTTATCTGCTTTGTAAATAAATTTACCATTCTGACAAGAAGAAAGAACAAAAATTGTAAGTGAATTTTACTGTTGGTGATTTATAAAATTAATTTTTATTTGATTTAAAAAGAGATAATTATTTTTCATTATCCACTAATATTTAGGTCACATGTTCTTCTTATTAAAAGAAAAAAATAAATATTCTGATCTTTACTTAACTCCACTAAGAATTTTAGTGTTGTAGGTTTATAGAATTAATTTTTGGGATAGTAATACTTGTAGCAGACTGCAAATTTTTGAAGGCAATTCCAATATTACCTTTAATATTAATTAAAATTTATTTTTTAAAAATTTTAATTTTTAAATAATTAATTAAACTGATGAAATCTAAAATTTTAAATGCATTGAGTGAATCCGTCATGCAGTGATTTAAACACCTATAGTTTGTAAATATTTTTTTATTTTTTATAGTGTAATAAATTTGTTATTTTTTATAGTGTAATTATTAAAAAAAACTTTTTTTTGAAATTTTTCAGCAATTAATTAAATTGATGGAATATAAAACGTATAATATATTGGATGAACCTGTCATATAATAATTTAAACACCTTCAGCTTATAAATAATTTTTTTTTATTTTTAATAATATAATTATAAAAAAATTAAAGGCATTAATGTAAATTGTCACGAGGAGCAACATACCGTTGATGTGGCTCCTCACAACAAGAAATATTATCCTTTTGGATAAAGATTTATGTAGTGAGTAGAGACGCTACAGTGAGTCGCTACTCACTACAAAATGACCAAATTGCCCTTAGTTCAAATTTTTTCTTTTTATTAGATTATTAAAATAAAAATTAGATTATAGATGTTTAAATTTTTGCACGACTGGTTCACCCGTGTGCAACTTAGGTTTTAGATTCAAAAATTTTTTTTTACAGACTACAGATGTTTAAATTCTTACACGACGGGTTCACTCGTGTGCAATTTAGATTTTAAATTTAAAAAAAATTACAAACTATAAATGTTTAAATCCTTGTACAATTACGATGGGTTCACCCATGTGCAACTTAAGTTTTAAATTTAAAAAAAAATTAATTGAATTTTAAAAAAAATAAAAAAAGCAAAATTAAAATTTATCGCAATTCGCGACAGACTGAGTTGTGATATGTATCGGCGTCCTACCCTTTTATATACGATGTGTACAAGCTAGGAATTGATTTACGTGACCTGTTAGCACTTTATTAATATCTAGGACTCCAATTGTCAGTCAAAAGCGAACCTGAACTGATCCTGTAACTCAACCTGGATCTGTCAGTCAAAGTGCAGCAAACTGCTAATTTTTGAAGTTAAGTGACTGAATCAACTAATCAGTGGTGCAATGCAACCTGCTATATCATACTTAGAACAGGAGGGAAAAAAAAAATCTACGTAGTTCATGTGATTATTGTTGCAAACAGTCCTCGTACATTATGTTTGCATACATGTGAGTCCACCACCGCAAAACACTAGTATTGCAACACGTTAATGCTTCATAAACTAACTGCGACATATTAAAGCAGAAGATATCAATATTTCAGATATTATCCCTTATGATTCACAACTCAGACTTTGTTTAGTAACATGATTTTTCAAAAGACTTTTCTAAAATTTCATTTTTAGCGTCCTCAATGTTTAATTTTAGTATTTTCTGTGATTTTTTTTTTCCGTGATCTAATGGACAAGTACATATTGTATTGACGGCCAGCTCTAATCTTCCTGAGAGACCTGATCAACCAGAATGCGGGTATTTTATGAACTCTAACTTGTGCAGAATTGAACAATTAGAAACAAATTCTATTTGTCCACTTTGTCCACTTTGTCTCCCTCCAGACCTGTGAGATGGATTTATTTCATGTTTGGTGACATGTAGTCCTGATTAGAAGAGTTGAGTTGCACAACTTGCACATAATCTTTGAATTTTACTTGAAGATGTCATTGCTGTTGAGTTATTTGCTATGGTATATTGCATGTGGGCAACCATCTGAATTTGTATTGTCCATGTGGCACTCAAGTTTAGCACACTGCACCATATGGCCTTGTGTCTCAGGTGCCCACGGTTAATGCATCAAATAATACGATCAGGAGTAACATTACTATTTCAGGAGAACTACAACCTAACTTTTCTATGGACTCATAAATTATTGGTTGATTATATCGTCCCCTATTGATGAATCAGACGAATCCCATCTCATGTTAGAGAAAAGCAATGTAAAAAAGCCAGCATAGAAGTCGCCCTGTTAAGTAATTCTGTTCCTATTTTAGTTGAGCAAGGATTCATGACTTGTTTGACAACTATTTACATGTTAAAAAATATATCCCACATTTTAAAAGTTTGAAGCCATAAATTGACTTATAATTAGTGTAGATTGAATCTTAATAGTAGCAAACTGATTTTCTATCATATAGGCTCAACTCCATTTATAAGTCATACATGGTTGATTTTCAGCGTATCTTATTCATATTTCTTAAGTTATTCAAGAAGGATAATGTTTAAGGTCGCGGTTTCACTTATTACACTTTAGATTCCATCAATTTAATTAATTGTTAAAAAATTAAAATTTTAAAAAACAAATTTTAATCAATATTGGAGGTAATAATAAAAAAAATTATTTACAAGTTGCAAGTATTTAAATCATAGTACGACGAATTCATCCACTACATTTTAGATTTTAGATTCCAATAATTTAATTAATTGTTAAAAAATTAAAAAAAATTAATTAATATTGAGGTAATATTGTAATTGCTCCAAAAACATTTTTATCTTCATGCCACCCGTGATATCACTCGCAATATGTATCACAGTCCATCGAAGAATGTCCACTCCACCTCATTCATCTCAAAGTCCTATCTCGTCTCCTTATCATCAAAATTATTCAGTTATTTGCTTCTTTCATTAAAAATATTTATTTAAACTATTCAGGATATATTTTTTTGGAAAAACAATATCATTCAAAGAAACAAGCCATCAACTTGAAATTAACAAAGAGGCATTAAAGACGTAGAAGCCATGGTTACCATTATGGGTGTCACTCACCTTACTCTTAAAATAGCGTAACTGAGTAAATGGACATAACTACCACTAACTAACTTCAACTATCACAAACAAATATTGTTTAGTTAGTAAATTACATAGACAAGAAAGAAAAAAATTAGAATCAGGGTATGCTCAAGGCCCAGAATCTTCATGGTTATCTTCTTCATTATTTTCAGTAGTTGTAGAGATAGACTGGGGATTAGTTCTTCTCACCATTTTCTTGAGTTTAAATTTCTTCATTTGTTTCTATGAGGCAGGAGCTATGTTGTTAAACCCCCCAAACAAAGCTTGTTTTGCCCTCTTCTTGCTTGGGCTGCTACTGAAGATGGTGACTCTAATCTAGTGAAATGATGGAGTATAGCCCACATTTGAGCAGATCTTAAACATATCCCCTAAAAACATTGAAGATGGGATTAAACCCACACAACAAACATAAAAAAAATCTAAGAAACCAAAATTTTTTTTTCATAAAATGGGTTAAAAACCCATAATGATTTCAGATTTGAGCTCAAATCATAGAAATCCACTATTAATATTATAAAATATTAAATTTTTTGAGCGATTTTTAGCCAAAAATAACCCAAAAATATTGAAAAAGACGCTGAGGAGTTGAAGAAGAAGGGACCAAAAATGGTTCTTACGACTTACTATATCAGCTCATGGATATACTTAAACTATCAAACTATTCATCCTTTTCATTTTTTCTATTAAATATTTCTTGCATTCGAGATGTTGTGCTAATTTTGATTTTATTAAATTAAAAAATTTTGAATTTCTATAGTATTTTTACTCCTATTATTTTTCTCAAAATAATTAAAAAGTTATTATTATGACTCTCACTATTATATAAATCACTATTTTATTACTCAAAACTCTATATTATCATGTGGATAAAAAAACAAAACAAAAAAACACTGGCATTCCTATTTTTTTCTTTTTAAAATTTGTTAATACATCTATTTAAATTATCCAACAATTTATCTTTTCCGTTAGATATATGATGTAAATTACTCAATTTACTTTCTATTTTCATTTAATGTATTACACTAATTAATCTTTATTTTATTAACTTAAAAGCTCTTGAATATTCTATATATTTAATTTAAATTATTGTAAATATTTTTATGCTCCATCATTTTTTTCTTACGATAATTAAAAAGCAATTGATTATGATCATCACCACCACATGAGCTAATGTCTAGTTTAATTGAGAAAGTGATTTATTTTTTTTGCTGTAATTTTTTTTACTTAGTTTTTGGGACGTGGAATTGCAAGATTCAAGCAATGTTTTATGGTGGAACAGGATGTTTTCAGAGGTCTATGTCCTGATCCTGTAGAAACTCAAGCCAAAAACCTCGCTCGTGTTAATGGTTCGCAGTAAGCCATGACTTGCTTGTTGAACTTCAACATCACATTGTTTATAGCTAAATTATGTAATTTAGGTGACAAGGAACTGCTAAATAGAATTGAGAACTCAACGGAGTTCACCAAATCAGCAGCCCAAGCATTGGATTGCAAGGAAAGACAAGTGGTTCAACCATTCGAGCAACATTTGACATGGTTCAGGCTGCTGAAAATAAAATAATAAACATATTTCACATTGAAATCCAATTACCGTCGATAGTGTATCTTGTAAAAATATTCTATCTACTGATAAAAAATATATATATTAAATTTCATGAAATCAAACCTTCATCTCAACAGTTAATTAAAATTGTTATGCTTCTTCCCTTGAGATGGAAAATACAAGAAAAATACACAAAGGAACAACAACAAAAGCTGCAAGTTTTAGCAAATATTCAGTCTCCTTTGAGATCACTCCAATCCTTGACCAATCTCCACTATACCTAAACATAGATTCAATGCTTCTACATTATAAAGAATACAATAATAACTTTTCTAATAATAATAGTAACCCCAAAAAAAAAGGGAAAAAAAAAAAAGCTTACCCGGCATCAATGAAACCCAGTCCAAACACAGCAATAGCAGACTTAGCAAGAATTGTGCTTGAAGAAATCCTTAGAGAAAAAATGGGTTTTTGTTGCTGTTGTTGTTGGGTTCTTGAATTCTCAGGAAAATCTTTCTTCTTAGCTAATGTAGTAGTGGTATTATATTTTTGGCCATTGTTTCTCGGAGGGTGATGATGTAGAAGAGAAGAGAGGTGATTGTTGAAGAAACGAGTAGTTTCTATGGCTACCATTTCTTTTCACATGTGGTTGGTCTTCTCATGATTTTGACCATCTTATCCTAAACATCTGGAAAAAGATTTTGTTTGTTACCTCAAAGGCACACCAACCAAAGTGAATAGCTTGTCTTCCCTTTTTTTATTCTTTTTTTCCCTTTCTTTTCATTGCCTAAATTTTTTTTGCTGTTAAAAAATATTTTTTAAACCGTAAAAAAATATAAATATATATTTTTTA
>CATIWM010068137.1:0-38298 GCA_949671775.1 Mallotus repandus
AGTTCCAAATTCACAATAACCAAATAAAATAATATACTTTTTTAATAATTTTTCAAAAATCATAAAATCTCAATTAAATATCATAATTCAATTTATTTCCAAAATAAAACATAAAATATATTTATTTTCAAATAAATAGTAAAATTCTAGCTTATACTTAAATTTTCGTTAATAAACATTTATAATTCAAATCTTACAATTAAATTAACATTTATTGCAAATAACCATTTAAATTACTTAAATACACTATAAAATTAGCAAATAACTCATTTATGCTTAAAATAATAAATAAACTCATTATTCATATATTTTTTCCAAAAATTAGTAATAATTAACTAAAATAGGAAATAATTCATAAAATTTATTTTTATACTATTTCTTACTCAAATACTATCTAAAACATATTAATTAACAATAATTTCAACTAAAATATAAAATTCACTAATTTTTTCAAAAATTCATTTTTCACATAAACATTCAAAAATTTATAATAGAAATTCTATACATAATTTTAATAAACTTGGCTCAAAATAATTAGTAAAATTTATTAAAAATATGTTCTTCCCAAGCCCGGAATGGTAACTCCGAGCATCGGAATAGTGCAATTTCAAAAATAGTTTCAAAAAAAAAAAAAAATTCCTCAATGGGTAGCTCACAATCTCAACATCAAATAATCCTAAGAACCTATACCTAATAAAATCATTTTCAAGCTCAAACTTACAAATTAACCTAAAAATCTATAACTGAAAAATCCAAATTTGAGGTTGTTACCTAAGTTAATTCCTTAAACAAATTAAGGAATTGAAAAACCCAGAGGAAGAGGAAGAGATAGAGCCCAGGTTTGCCGACTGGGGATGCTGGAAACATCACCGGCCAAATGAAGATGAAAACCGGCCGAAGAGAAGAAGGCGGCTGGACGGCACGACATGGGGGCGAGGAGCAGCGGCGGTGAGGCTGGCAGTGGGTGGTGGTTGGGTTGGTCGGAAATGGCAGAGGGAAGAAAGGGAAGAAGAAGAAAAAGAAGAAGAATAAAAAGTAAAAGGAAAGGGAAAAAAAAATTTCTGAAAAAATTTATGCTATTTTTTTTAAGAATAATAAAATATTAATTTACCACCAATCTCTCAACCAAATAATATACCCAATAAAATACAAAATAATACTTAATTAACAATTTATAAAAAATAAAATTAACACACTTTTATAAAATAATAATTAAATAATTCTCATCACCAAAAATTCAAATTTAATTTCACTAAATAAAAATCTCAATATTAATAAAATATTTATTAACACTTCAAGTCTCAGAAATATATTTTATAATTTTTTAAAAAATATAATTCGAGTGTTTACAATCTTCCCTCATAAAAATTCATCCTCGATTTTTAACAAAAATAAAAGGAGTACAAAATTTTTACAAATTAAAAAGAAAGGGATATGCCACTTGCATCACTGCCTCGGTCTCCCATGTGCAATCTTCCACTGTATGGTGGCTCCACAACACTTTCACTATAGAAATTTCTTTAGTGCGGAGTTGTCGAACTTGTCGATCTACTATTGCCACTGGGTACTCTTCATACGCCAAATCTTCGCTGAACTCTATTGTCTAAAGTTGAAGAATGTGTGAAGGATCGGAAACATACTTCCTCAACATCAAGACATGAAACACTAGGTGAATCCATGACAACTCTGGCAGTAACACCAGTTGGTACGCCACTTCATCAACTCTCGATCAATCTCGAAGGGTCCGATATATCTGAGAGCCAGCTTACCCTTTCTTACTAAACCTCATCACTCATTTCATTGGAGACACTTTAAGAAACACCAAGTCTCCAACAGAGAATGACACATCCTTCCTCTTAGGGTTTGCATAGCTCTTCTGTTTGCTGAAGGCTGTCTTTAACCTTTGCTGAATGATGGGTATCTTTTTAGAAGTCACTTGCACTAATTCTGGTTCTGTCAACTGTCTCTTGCCAACTTCCCAACACAAAGGCGATTTGCACTTTCTTCCATACAGTGCTTCTTACAGAGCCATTTCAATACTTGCACGATAATTGTTGTTATATGCAAATTCAATCAATGGCAAGTGTACGTCTTATTGACTACCAAAATCTATCACACACATCCAAAGCATATCCTCCAAAGTCTGAATGGTCCTTTCAGACTGACCATCAGTTTGAGGATGAATAGTTGTACTGAAGTCCAACCTTGTACCCAAAGCCTTATGTAATTCTTGCCAAAAGACTGAAGTAAAAGTGGCTCTTCTATCATACACTATACTCACTAGTACTCCATGAAGACAAACAATCCAGTTAACATACAATCTTGCTAACCTGTCAGTAGAGTATGTCTTTTTAATTGGCAGAAAGTGAGCTAACTTAGTCAATCTGTCAACTATCACTCATATAGCATTATAGCCACTTGATGTACGAGGTAAACCACCTAAAAATCCATAGCAATCATATCCCACTTCCACTCTAGGATGGGCAACTGTTGTAATAATCCTGAAGGCCTTTGATGTTCCAACTTCACCTGCTGACAAGTAAGACACTTGGACGCAAATTCTGCAATATCTCTCTTCATCCCATTCCACCAATATGTATCTTTCAAATCATGATACATCTTGGTAGAACTTGGATGAATACTATAAGCAGAAAAATGGGCTTCCTCCATAATCTCCTTTCTTAATTCATCTACATCTGGTACAAATAGCCTTGTGCCCAAATACAATGTGCCCTCACTGTCAATTACAAAGTCTCTGGATTGACTTTATTGCACTTCAAACATAATCTTCTGTAACTGTGGATCTCTTCTCTGAGCTGTTTTAACTCTATCCAAGTACACTGATCGTACTCTGAATTGAGCTAAAAGACATTTCTTGGTTATCTTCCACTGCAATCGCTGATCAATCAGTTCATGCAACTCCTTAATGATTGGCCTCTTTTTTGTGCTGATGTGTGTAAGGCTAGCTGCTGACTTTCTACTCAATGCGTCAGCTACCATTTTTATTTTACCAGGATGGTAAAGAATACAACAATCTTAATCTTTCAGAAGTTTCATCCATCTCCTTTGTCTCAAATTCAAGTCTCTTTGCTAAAAGATGTACTTTAAGCTCTTGTGGTCGGTGTATGTTTCACAAGTTACACCATATAAATAATGCCCCCGTATCTTCAAAGTAAACACCACAGCTGCCATTTCCAAATCATGGGTGGGGTAGTTTTGCTCATTCTTCTTTAACTTACGTAAAGCATAAGCGACTATTCTCCTATTCTGCATTAATACACACCCCAGTCCTACTCGAGAAGCATCATAGTACACTATATACCCTTTATTCGCTAAAGGTAAAGTCAATACTGGAGCTAAAGTTAACAAGTCCTTAAGCAACTGGAAGTGCTCTTCACATCTATCAATCCAAACAAACTTAACATTTTTTTGAGTTAGCCTTGTTAAAGGCGTTGCAATCTTGGAGAAATCCTTCATAAATCTCCTGTAATAGCCTACTAAACCCAAAAAACTTCTCACTTTAGTGACTGTTGTAGGCCTCGGCCATTCTGCAACTGCTTTAATCTTTTTGGGATCCACTTGAATGCCATCTTTGGAAACCATGTGGCCTAAAAATGCCAATCGACCCAACATTTCTAAGATTTGGCATACAATTGATGTTCCCTCAAGGTCTGAAGCATAAATGTCAAATGCCTTGCATGCTCCTCCTTACTTCTTGAATATACCAAGATATCATCAATGAAGACAATCACAAATCGGTCCAAGTATGGCCTAAATACCCAATTCATCAAGTCCATAAAGGCTGCTGGGGCATTAGTCAACCCAAAAGACATAACAAAAAATTCATAATGGCCATATCTCATCCGAAATGCAGTCTTAGGAACATCTCCACTTCTAATATGCAGCTGATGATACCTTAACCTCAAGTCAATCCTATAAAAACACTGATCTCCTTGAAGCTAGTCAAATAAGTCATCAATCCTTGGGAGAGGATATTTATTCTTGATGGTGACCTTATTCAACTGTCTGTAGTCGATATAAAGTCGAAGACTTCCATATTTCTTCTTCACAAATAACACTGGTGCTCTCTAAGGAGATGTGCTAGGTCTGATAAAACCCTTATCAAGTAACTCTTGTAATTGCTCATAAAGCTCTTTCAACTCTGCAGGCGCCATTCTGTAAGGTGGCATAGAGATAGGATCCGTACTAGGTACAACATCGATACAAAATTCTATCTCTCTGTCTGGTGGCAATCCTGACAATTCTTCAGGAAAAACATAAGGAAACTCGCACACTACTGGCACCTTCTCAACTGCTCCTATGTCAACCTTTGTATCTCTGACCACAGCTAAATAGCCTTTACATCCTCTACTAAGCATCTTTCTAGCTGTGATTGTAGAAATAAGATTCTGAGGCATTGAAGTCTTATCGCCTATGAATTGAAACTCTTCATCATTAGGGATTCTGAAAGTTACTACCTTCTTTCGACAATCCAATGTGGCATAATGGCAAGCTAACCAATCCATCTCCAAGATCACATCGAAGTCGATTACATCCAACAACACCAAGTCTACAAGCAATTCTCTACCTTCCACCAACACAGGACAAGATGGAAAGAATATATTTGTCTCCAACTCGTCACTAAGTAGAGTCACTACAGACAAGAAAATAGTAATTTGGATGGTTGCCACTCCATCTTCAAAGCAAATACAGGCAAAAAAAAAGAATGCGATGCACCAGGATCAAATAAAACTCTAGCCTCAAAAGAACACACTGAGAGAATACCTGCTATCTCCGTATTAGATGCCTGAGCATCCTGAGGAGTCAGAGTGAACACCCTAGCCTGTCCATGGCCAATCTGTTGAGAACTGGAAGGCTGAGTGAATCCTCTATCACTCAGTCTACCCCCATATCTACCTCCTAAACCTCAGCCCTACTGGCCTATATACTGAGTCGGCCTCTACTGAGGGTACATAGGTGCCTGGTAGGGTTGATGTACCTGCTGAAACAGCTGAGCAACTGAAGACGAGGATCCCTGGGCAAAAGAAAACTAATACCTGGTGTTAGGATAAGCTCTAGCAAGATGTCCAATCTACCCACACTTGAAGAAGGCTCTAGTTAGTAAATGGCACGGTCCCTGATGCACTCGACCACAAGTAGGGCATGCATTGGGCCCCGAGCCTGAACTACCATGCCTAGAGCTCTGACTGCTATTACCACTGCTGGCTCCAGGTCTGAATCTCAGAGGTCTACTACTCTGTCTGCTGTGTCTGCTAGTCTTATGCACTCAATTAATTCGATAATCCTGCTGTGAAGTGCCCACAGTCTGATTGCCAACACTGCCCATCTGAAACACAGGCTGTTGAATCCCTTGTGTCATCACTACTCCACTGCTGCTGCTCGCATAAAGGTCAGAAATGGTGCCATGCATAATGTGGCGTCTCTCAAGCTGTCGAGCCTCCTCAATCACACTGTCCAATGTTCGGCCTGTAGTCTGGATACTGATGTAGGCTGCACCTAAACCTGTCATAAATAACTCTACAGCTCTTCTGTCCTTTTGTATCACATCTAGTGCATGACGACCTAGTCGGATGAACTCATGGGTGTAGTCTACTACTGACCGATCACCCTTACTTATGTGTAGTAGCTACCATCTATAGTTATCGCTTCTGGATGTTAGACAAAAGTACCTCAGAAACTGCTCCTTAAATTCCAACTAAGTCATCATAGTCATGCGGAGCTGAATGGACTGCATGAATCAATCCTAAGCTGTGACCTGAACAGATAACTCTACAACTATAATCCGCTGATAATCCGTGTAACTTGTCCGAGTTTTGGCCTCAATGGTGTTAAGGAAATCCAAGGCATCTCCACTCTTCCCACTCAGGAATAAAGTAGTGCTGCATCTGCATCGGACATCCCCTGATTCCTCTGCTGAAGTATCTGCTAAACTAAAGGCATAGCTTGATTCAGAGCTACCAAGCCTTACTTAATAACTGCCATTACAGCCGCAAAAGCTGCAGGATCAACCTTAGGAACTCCTTGTTCTACATGTTGCTCTAGTTCTTGCATCTGAGTTGTTTCTGCTCCATGTCTACCCCTACCCCTTCCTCTACATCGAGGAGCTGAGGGAGGAACTTCATCCTGTATGGACTGCTCATCATCATCATATACAGCCTTGGCAGCAGGAGCATTCTGTGCTCTCCTTCTCATTTTGAAAAGATGAAACAAATGAAATTCAAAACACAATAAGGGGCAGACACAAACACGGAAGCTTAGAAGCAACGAGGACAACAATTGACATTTATCAACATAATTACCATATAGCTCAAGAAAAACGTAACTCAAAGATCATTAGAGCCGAAAAAAAAACATGGGCTCTGATACCAACTTTGTCACGACCTGAACCAAAGGTACGTGACCGGACACTAGGGAATGGGGATACATAAAGTAACCAAATCCCGTAGCAAGCCTTAAAATTTTTTTGCGGACTAAAACAATACACTTAACGATAAATTATAACAAATGCATAATATTAATAGCAGAAAACAATATTTCAAATTTAGATACAAATAGAATACTAATAATACATATTTTGAATTTAACTACTGCGGTGTCTAGAATTTTAGTTACACAGTACAAAATCAAATTAACATACATAATGCAGCCGGAGAAGAACGAATTCAGTGCAAACAAGGAACATTAGAAGACTGACTGTGAGGTCCTAAAAAAAAAAGTTGAGGGGAATCAGACCTCACTGAGTGAATCAATTTTATAAAATGCATGCTGGTTTTAAAACCATTTGTTAAAACCCTTTTAAAATAATATAAAATAAAATAATTACAATTATTTAAAATCATTTACTTTTCTCGATAATATTTATATCAAGTCTCTTTAAAACTTCTTAAATCGATTTAATATGAAATTCTCATATAAAATATTTAAAATATTTATTTTGGTGGAAAATCTGGTAGAACACCTAAACCATTATTTTAATAGCTTTTCGGCTCTTTTAATCCAAGCGACTGCCGTCCCGAGAGCAATGCATCAACCAAGTTACTGCCACAGTCATTTCACTTAATTCATATGGATGTCCCGAGAGCAATGCATCAACCGAGTTACATCCCTTTTTCTTTTTTTTACGGCCCGAGAGAAATGCATCAACCGAGCTCTAACATTCACATAATAATCATATACTAAAATATTACCCGTGCGCACATAGTCCTTGTGATACCCACTAGGTAGCACGTTCTACCATTATCTCCAAATCAATTCGAATTATAAATAATTAAATCAAATAAATAAATAAATCATTAAATAATGAACAAATAAACGATTAAATAAATAAATAAATAAATCATAACAAATAATTTTTCTTTTAAACATGCTTTATTTTTAATTGCTAGAAATTATATTGAAACACACACAACACACATCCCATAAAATTAACTCACAGGTTAAGCGTACCGGACGACGCATTCTCTGTTACCCTAGTGCTACAGCTCGTGCCCTGGAGTTCTCTAAAATAAATAATATTTATTTGAAATATGCTCGTAGGATAATAATTAAATTCATGAAATTCTCAAAAATTAATAAAATCATGGAACGAAAGAATTGACTCGATCTAAAGACACAACTCATCTAAAACTAGAATTTCGACACATGCCGATGTCATGGTTTACGAGAAATCTACTGAAAATTTGGCAGAATCTCCTATATAAAATGAACATCTCTCTACTAAAATTAGAGTCATTCATGCACAAAAACACACTTCGAATATTCTCAAATTACCAAATCTCAGGTTGGGCCCCTGAACTACACTAAATGCCCAACCGAGAACCAATATCACAATAGTCAAATAACATAATATAATTTTCAATAAATTACCAAAAATCATAAAATCTCATTTAAATACCATAATTTAATTTATTTCTACAATGAAACATAAAATATATTTATTTTCAAATAAATAGTAAAATTCTAGCTTATACTTAAATTTTCGTCAATAAACATATATAATTCAAATCTTACAATTAAATTAACATTTATTGCAAATAACCGTTTAAATTACTTAAATACATTATAAAACTTAAATACATTATAAAATTAGCAAATAACTCATTTAGGCTTAAAATAATAAATACATTTATTATTCATATATTTTTCTGAAAATTAGTAATAATTAGCTAAAAATAAGAAATAATTTATAAAATTTATTTTTATACTATTTATTACTCAAATACTGTCTAAAACATATTAATTAACAATAATTTCAACTAAAATATAAAATTCACTAATTTTTTCAAAAATTCATTTTTCACATAAACATTAAAAAATTTATAATAAAAATTCCATACATAATTTTAATAAAATTTCTTCATGAACTTTGCTCAAAATAATTATTAGAATTTATTAAAAATATGTTCTTCCCGAGCTCGTAACGGTACCGGAACAGTAACTCCGAGCATTGGAATAGTGCAATTTCAAAAATAATTTCAGAAAAAATAAATAAAAATCATCAATGGGTAGCTCACAATCTCAACATCAAATAGTCCTAAAGCACCTATACCTAATAAAATCATTTTCAAGCTCAAACTTACAAATTAACCTAAAAACCTATAATTGAAAAATCAAAATTTGAGGTTGTTACCTAAGTTAATTCTTTAAACAAATTAAGGAATTGACAAGCCCAAAGGAAGAGGAAGAGATAGAGCCCAAGTTTGTCGGTAGGGGACACTGAAAATGTCATCGGCCAAGAGAAGATGAAAACCGGCCTGAAGAGAAGAAGGCGGCTGGACAACACGATGTGGTGGCGAGCTTGTGGTGGTCGCACGGTGGTGAGGAGCAGGGGCGGCGAGGCTGGCAGTGAGTGGTGGCTGGGTTGGTCGGAAATGGCAGAGGGAAGAAAGGGAAGAGGAAGAAGAAGAAGAAGAAAAAGAAAAAGAAAAAGGAAAGGGAAAAAAATTTCCCGAAAAAATTTATGTTGTTTTTTTTAATAATAAAATAATAAACTATTAATTTACCACCAATCTCTCAACTAAATAATATACCCAATGAAATACAAAATAATACTTAATTAACAATTTATAAAAAAATAAAATTAACACACTTTTATAAAATAATAATTAAATAATTCTCATCACTAAAAATTCAAATTTAATTTCACTAAATAAAAATCTCAATATTAATAAAATATTTATTAACACAGCAAGTCTCAGAAATATATTTTATAATTTTAAAAAAAATATAATTCGGGTGTTTACAGCAAAAATAAAATACTGCAAAAAATGATCAAATATAAATGATACAAATATTTACGTGGTTCATCCTTGATGATGGCTATGTCCACGAGACACAAAGCAAAATTCTTCCACTATTAAAATAGTAGGTACAAAGAGAGTTGTCTCTATATTAATACTAGAGGTATACAATAATAGAGATCTCACCAAAATAGTGGCACTTAAGGTGTTTTTCAAAATCTCAAAAATAATTTTCTCACTATTGTGTCACGCATCCTTTGAGAAAAAAATTTCTCAAACCCTTAAAACTCTCTCACACTCATCAAAGCAAAATTACTTTGACTCTCCTCACAAGCACACTCTTTTCTCTTGCTTGTGGCTCTCTTCTTTTGTGTCCCTCTCTAATACACAAAATTTTTATCAAAGAAAAAATGCTTTGGCTCTCCTGGCAAGCACACCTCTCTTTGCTTGTGGCTCTACTCACAAGCAGACTCCTCTTTACTTGTGGCTCTCAAATTTTTGTGTGTCATCTCTTATTTTACCAAAAGAACCATGCATTGCCTATTTATAGGCTTAGAATCCTTAAGGGCTAAGCAAAGCAAGTTGGCAAATCCAACTTGTAGACAACTTGCAAACAACCAAAGTCAAATTGTCAAAATACAACTTGCCACAACCTAAAGCAAAGTTGATTTTGGCAAATAAGGATTCAAAGTCAAGTTGACCACTTCTTCATGGTTAAGTACTTAGCCACTCTTAAAAGCTAAGTAAAGCAAGTTGTGAAAATCAATTCGAAAACAACTTGCAAGTATCAAAGTCAACTTGGTTTGAAAACCAAAGCCAAGTTGGCTTTGACAACCAAGATTAAGTTGGTTTTGACAACCAACTTGCAAGCAATTCAAATCCAAATTGACCACTTTTTTTTTTATCTAAATTTTCATTGGACCTTCATGTGGGAGGAACCAACATAACAAGTTCTACTATTTTTTTTTTATTGTTATGATAAATAATCTTCATTCTAAAAGTAATTAATCTTGATAATAGTATTTAATTTTTTTTATTATTTTAGCCATTTCTCCATGAAAAGGGAGATGTGGCGGTTTTACATGGATTCTGGAAGGAATATAAGAGTGCCACAAACAACGTATGGGTATAAATTTTTCTAAACTTTACATTATACATTTAATTTTTGAATCAATTTCCAAGGTGACTTTTTTTCATACTTTTTAAATTTATTCATCTAATTACATTTTTATTGCCTATGTTGTTTATTTATACATTTTATTTTATTTTACAATTTAAATTTGAAATTGATTACTTTGTTTAATTAGAACTAATATTTTTATTTTAGAGTTTCATGTCCGCTAATTTGTATTATACCTACATGTAAATCATGTTTATTTATGTAAATTTTTCTAGAGTTATGCTAAACTTAGCAATAATATGGAAAAGAATATGCAAATATAAAAATCTATTATAGAGTAAATAATATTTGGGTAAGAAACACGGATACGGATACAGCGATACGACATGATACGACACAGACATGGCGATACAACGATTTTTAAAATTTAGGGATACGATACGGGTGGGACATGTTATATATATATATATACACCGAGTGTTTTACACCATATGGCTAGATGTAAGACACATAAACTAAGTATAAAATAGTTGGCCAACAAAAAAAAAACACCTAATTTTATCTTTCAAATCTAACCATTGGGTATGTTGCACATGGTTAGATTTGAAAGATAAAAATTAGGTGTTTTATTTTTATTGGCCAACTGTTTTATATTTAGTTTATGTGTTTTACATCTAGCCATATGGTGTAAAACACCTAGTGTATATATATATGTGTGTGTTTCACATAAAATGTGTATTATTTTCCATTATATAAAGATGATTTGTTAAAAAAAATGAAGTTAGTGTGATAAAATAGAAATTTCATGAAATTTAAATCATTTAGTTAATTATTTATCATTGTCATATATAAGGCATACATAAAAGTGACCAATATACATGATCTCTACAAAAAATGGAGCTATTATTACAAAGAGAAGCTCCAAATCATTTAAAAATTGACCATAATCATTCAACCAACAATTTAGCTACTAATACCATATACATGGCATATACAAAATGTGATAAAAAAATAAAAGTCATATCCTAAAAAGTGTCATGTTGTATCCTTTATGTGTCCTAAAAATAAAAAAATAGGAGAAATATCCGGTCTGGACACGACACTTGTTGGATACGTGTCGGACAAGTGTCGAACAAATGTCGAGTCGTGTCAGACAAGTGACACGTATATTCCACTCTATTTGAAGTGTCGGCGCTTTATAGATACTTGGTAATAAGCACTTTGACTAGTTGAAATTAACAAAACTAAAAAGAGTATCACAATTTAAAATTTTTTTTAGGCATAATTAGAAAAAAAAAAATTTTTTTTTAGTGAATATCATGATTAGAAAAAAATATTAAAAATACATTAATAAAGTAAATAAAAAAAATACATATAAAATACACAATTAAAATTAAAAGGAAGTAAAATTTCATTTTCAACAAAATGGACAAATTCTTAATATTTAAGAGCTATTTAATTAATTCATATTTAACTTTTGTTAATGAATTATTTTATTCATTTTCAAAATCATGGAACAGAGTTTCATAACTAAATAAAACAGTAAAAAGACATTCCTAATTTTTTTTTAATTTAGAATACACATATTCTATTTTATATAAAACACTTTAATTTTATTATATCTGAAATATTGCTCTTTCTTTCCATCAAAATTATATATTTTATTCTAACTAAAACATCCTTTTTAAAACTATAATCTTCTTTTTTTATTTATTCAATTATTATCATTACTATACTTAATAAAATATATGTACTCTAAAAAAAATAATAAAATAAAATTATTACAATAACTTTTAAGTTATCATTTTTATATTTAATTAAATTGTAGTTTTTATTTATTAAAATTATCTAATTAATCATTTTAAAACATATATATTATTTACAGTTCGCACAAAATCTGAATTCACGACTAGTTGTTTAATAAGTTCAATGCCCATAAAATTACTTATATAAATTTCATATTTTACATGTTTCATTCAAAGTAAATTACATGCTTCAATACTTTTGCTTTAATTAGTTTATAAATAGAAAAATATAAGTCTCAAATCAAATTATATAATTTGATTTGAGACTTATATTTTTCTTATATTGCAGGTTATAAAATTAATCTAATCACTGACCTTACAAGATGTTGCAAGGAACAAAAAGAAATGGGAGCTATTGAAAGATGTGGTATGCTTACTTTTATTTGTATTTTTCATAATCATTTATTTTATTCATTTCCTAAATAAAAGCATAGATTCCTTTAAAAAAAAAGCATAGATTCAATTCAATTTACAGGCAATTTGAATCAGAGAATATAAACTGCCTGTTCAGTGACAAACATTTATGGAAGAATCTTTTTAATATATGATGTAGTATTAAATTTACAGAAATTATTTTATGTTAGTTCAATTAATATACAACATTATGATAGCATGGGAATTTCATGAATTATTTTTATGGAAATATTGCACTGAATTTTATCTTTAATTAATATATGATCTACTAAATCTTTTGGAACTATCAATAACAACTGCAACTATATTAATATTTTATTTATATTATAGTGTGTGATATTAATTTCCATTCGTATTCTTTTTTTTATAACAACTAAAATACTATATGTATTATAATTAGTTTTAAAATAATTTGTGCTAGAGACAGACTATCGACTAGTTATTCAGAAAGCGCAATGCAAGAAAACACTTTTTCATTATTGAAAAAGTGCAAAGCTACTTTAAGATAAGTTTTTAGTTATTTTGGTTTTTAATACATAATTTTGACTCTATATATTTTAACATTAAATTCTCATGACATCAAAATTTTGTTTAAAATTATATGTCTTATAATTTTTTTATTTATTCTTAATATTTTTAATTCACAAAATACAAAAAGAAGCATTAAACAGCTATATAATTGTGTATAAATAAAAATTATTAGAATCTTTTTTAATGAAAATTGGAGCTGAAGGCATCAGAGGTGCACCCATGCATCTCAACTAGGTTGACACACCTTTAGCACCAATATCACACACCAAGAAGCTACCATAAATTAAAATAAAAAGA
Organism: Mallotus repandus; assembly: GCA_949671775.1. Lineage (NCBI taxonomy): Eukaryota > Viridiplantae > Streptophyta > Magnoliopsida > Malpighiales > Euphorbiaceae > Mallotus > Mallotus repandus. The sequence goes on from CATIWM010068137.1 coordinate 13,428, forward strand.
AATACATAAGAGTTTTAAACAACCCATAGAGGGAAGTGAAAACATAAAGAAAAACAACTCAGAAAGAACAAATAAACAAAACTATCTGAAACGATAAGACTCCAGACTGGCTGCATCATTGACCATTAACTGATGACAACAAGAAGGGTAAGTAGGTCACCATTGACATTGCTGAAGATGAAGTCCCAAGGAAGCAAGCTTGTCGGCAACTCTATTCCCTTCACGATAGATGTGGCTCACATGGAAAGTCATGGAACAAAGCTGAAATAGACAACGATCCCAAACCTCACGAATCCTCCAAGGAACAGCAAGGGAACAAGATCAAAGGAGATTTACCACAAAAATCGAATCAGACTCGATCCAAACAGGAGAAAGTCAAAGCTTAGAAGCTTTTGAAACAACCATCGAAACAGCGATGAGCTTAGCTTCAAATGCGAACTAGATACCAACAAAAGTAGCAAAAGAAGCCAAAGCATAGCCACTACTATCCCAGAGAATGCCACCAGCAGCGGCTCTGCCTGGAGCACCAAGGGTGGCACCATCAGGATTTATCTTGAACCAACCAGTTGGAGGCCGAACCCAGATGATCGGAATGGCAATTAAAAATTGACGGGGAATTCCAGAAATACGAAGGCGCTTCAAAATCAAAAAATCAGATTGACTATTATTCATTTGACCTGATTTGAAAACTTCTGCAGCTTTAATAGACTGACAGATCATGCGAATGGAAGCTGTAATAGGAATAAAAAATTCCTTAAAAATTAAACTATTGCGAGCATGTCAAATTTGCCAAATAGTAGAAACAATACCGACTCTCCAAAGAGCGAAAAGTTGAGAAGAAAATCTGTGTTGCATGGCTGTTTTGAAAAGATGAAGAAGACCATTAGAAAGATCAAACGAAGTAGTGAAAAGATGATCTAGAGACTCAGAAGCACGATGACAGAGACTGCAATGTGAAGCCAAAGAAAAACTTTAGACATCAACAAATCCAACACGGGAAGCTTGGCTTGAAGAGCACGCCATGCAAGAAAAGAATGTGAAGGGGGCAAATAATGTCTCCAAACCTCCTTACCCCAAGCAACCCTGGGTAATGCAACCCGAAAATGCTCATAAGCAAACTTACAGGAAATAGAACCCTTAGGAGAGTAGTGACAAACAAAGGAATCTGAACCACTGGAAGAAAAAAAAACATTATGAATATCATCCACAACCTGAGGGAAATAATTATAAAAGGAAGCTAGAAGATGCCAACTGTCATCATAAAAAACATAAAAAATTGTAGCATGAAGGCTTTTATGATATGAAGAGGGAAGCTCTATGTGATCCATAATCCGATAGCCCAACTAATTATCAAACCAAAAGTTAAGAGAAGACTGAGACTGAACCACCCATTGACAATTAGATTGCAAATCCAAATAACAATGCTTAATGGAAGACCAAATTGAAAAAGAAATAGAGCAAGGTTGCTTAGAAGAGGAAAGAAATTTGCTCCAAAGAAAAGCGAAAATAAAATTATCATCACAAGCCACTCTCCAAGCCAACTTACTTAACAAAGCTTTATTGAGTAAAAAAAGCCTTTTTAGACCAATACCACCTCATCTAAAGGGGCACAACATTGTTCCCAATTCACAGTAACCAACTTTTTAATTTTTACATCGCCAGTCCAGAGAAAATTACGAATTAACTTTTCCTAAGATTTAATTAAATGAGAAGGCCACTTATAAACCATGAAAGAGTGAAGAAAAGACCCATAAATCACTGAGTTAATAAGGACCAGCCTACCCACCATAGAGAGAGTGCTACCCTTCCATTTATCAAACTTTGAAAGGATTTTATCAGTGATAACCCGCAACCATTTCCTTTTTGGGGCACCAATGAACAAAAGAACACCAAGGTAAACAAATGGCAAAGTTCCTCTACGAAATCCATCTAAAAAACATAAAGTGTGCACATGGCTATTAGAAACATGGCTGCCAAAATAAATTTTAGATTTATGCCAGTTGACATATTGACCCAAAATTGCACCATAGTCTTCAAAAATACAAACAAGCCTTTTGACATTAGCAGAAGTAGCTCTGCAAAAAATGAGGACATCGTCTGCATAGAGTAAATGAGTAGGGCAATGAATCCGACCTAGAGCATGCATGGGGAGAAGAATTTGGGAGTTGAAAGCATAAACCAACCATCTATTTAAAAAATCCTCTGCAATGCAAAAAAACAGAGGAGATAAAGGATACCCTTAGCGAACACCATAAGAACAACCAAAATAACCTTTAGGGGAGCCATTAATAAGAATGGAGATGCGGGAAAAGTGAAAGATATCCAGGATTCAATAAAAAAAAAAAATTAGAGAAACCCAAACCTCTCAAGACTGCTGTAATAAATCCCCAGTCCATTATGTTAAAGGCTTTACGAATGTCAATTTTAATTGCCAAATTATTTCCAAAGCAACGAGTATTTAGCAAATTAACACACTTCGAAGCTGTAGCAATGCAATTCTCAATATATCGGCCTTAAACAAAACCAAATTGATAAGGTCAATAATTCTAGCAGCAATAAGTGCTAACCTATCAGCTAGAATTTTAGTGATAATCTTGAAAAGAAAATTACCCAAAATAATTGATCTAAATTTGTCAACCGTGTCCGCATTCTGGACTTTAGGAATTAAAATCATAAAGTTAGAATTAAGTTCAGGAAGAATAGAACCTGAGATAAAGAAATGTTTGATTGCAGCACAAACATCACTTATAATAAAATCCCAGCAAGTCTTATAAAATAAACCTATAAAGCCATCTGAACCAGGGGCACTGTGGGGATCCAAAGAGAAAAGCACCTCTTTAATTTCTATGTCAGAAGGAATCTAGAGCAGGAGATTGTTATCAGTAGAAGAAAGTAAAGAGGGAATAAAATCTTGAACCAGAGAGTAATCCCGATGCACCAAAAGAGCAGTGAACAAATTTGAATTATAATCCACAATATGATCTCTAATGACATCAAAATCTGAAATAAGAGAATCATTAATTAACAAACTGTGAATACAAGACTGATGATGTCGTCTTTTAATCAGACTGTGAAAAAACTAAGAATTTTAGTCCCCATGCTGAAGCCATTTAACCCGACATTGATCCTGAAGCAACTTAAATTTACTATTTAAATGAAGTTCAAGACGTTGATATGCCTCTAATTCTTGTGAATGAAGATCCTTAGAAAATCCAAGAGCATCAATATTTGATTGGATCATAACCAAATTGTCCTTAGCTAAAGAAATATTAGAATCCACATGTCCAAAGGTGGTTTTATTCTAGGAGCAAAGAAAAACCCATAGTAATTTAAACTTACGCATGAGAGTAGCCATAGGATGTCCACCGAAACAAAGAGAGCTCCAAAAAGATTTAATATCCAAATGAAATGAAGGATAATTAATCCATATAGAATAAAAGCGAAAAGGCTTATGCTTAGTGACTTGCAGTTGGTTGCAACAAAGTAAAATTGGATTATGATCAAAGTGGTGGTGCACTAAAGCAAAGCATTCTATAAACCTCCAAAAGCCAAAAGCATTAGAATTACAAAAAGCCCAGTCTAGACGAATATCAATTCGATGCTCACCAAACCTATTATTAAACCCTGTGTAGAAGGAGCCTCTAGTATTTAAACATGTGAGATCACAATCATTCATGGCAGTTGAAAATTCAGCACAAGAGCGAGTCGAAGGTAGACGACCACCACGCTTTTCATGGGCACCAAAGAAAGTATTAAAGTCACTTAAAACATACCAGTTATTAGAGCAAACAGTAGAGAGGTACTAAAGATTGCACCATAGATGCTTGCATTTTGATAAAAGGACATGAGCATGAATGCAAGTTATATAATGCCAAGCGGAATCCATATAAAAATTAATAGTAAGTTATTGAACTGAGCTTGCAAAAAGAGTTAAATTCCCAGCACCAAGAGAAGAAGAAACTAAAATCCAGAGAGAGGATGAGTTATTAGCTACAATAGACAAACCCAAAGCTGACCAAAAATGAAAAGGAATACTTTCAAAATCCACTTTAGGTTCAGCAATACACAAAACATCTAGACAATGAGTCTTACAAAAATTGGAAAGGGTCAGCTGAGTGGCTAAATTGCCAAAACCCCTATAGTTCTAAAATAAAATCTTCATTAAGAAGCACAAGAAGCAACCCTAGTGATGAGCTTATTGCCTGTCAGTTTGATATGCTTCAATGAAGAATTTTTCTTTTTCTTAACAGTCTACCATTCTCCTGGATTAGCCTCATCTTCATGATTAATCAAATCTTCCCAGTTGTTGGAGGCCACTGTATCTAACTCTTGTAAAGATTGAGCATGTCGAGAGTCAGTAGGACAAGTGATGTCATTCTCCATCTGATTGGCAGGAGGAAGGACGTGAATAGGAGGTGAGTCAGCCTAAAAATTAGTGGAAGAAGAAGCTGCGACCTGAGAGGGAACTGCATTAGGATTTGCATTGGGCTGATTAACTGGAGTTGCATTAATAGTTGCATGTATATCTACAACTGGAGAAGGTTTATGTTGCCAGATTTTTCTCGATCAAGAACGACCACATTTTTGTTCAGGTGGCGGAACTGATGAATCATGCTTTTGGTTTTTCAGCTCTGGCTTATGCTGACAATAATCAGATGAGGCATGACTAATAGAGTGACATGTACTGCAAAACAAGGGTAAATTCTCATAATGAACATCAATATCAAATAAGTTACCGTCACAATCCAAAACCATCTGATATTGTAATGGAGAAGCAAGATCAATGTCGACTAGGACCCTAGCAAAGTGACCAAAGTCACCATCAAGAGTTGCTCGATCAATACACAATGGGACTCCAATATTTTGAGATATATCGGCAAGAATTTGGGCATCCCACAATTCCCATGGTAGACGGTAATATCTCACCTATAACTGAGTGGTTGTGGATTTTTCCTTGTAAGGGTTGAAGCCTGGCGTCCAACGTTGAAGGCGAAGAATGCTAGGTTTAAGAGAAAGCGAAGCCTAGCTCCAGATAAACTCCTTATAATGATCAGACATGAGTAAAATGTGAAAAAAACCTCAGCCTAGTGAAATTAAGCGCCATTGAGATTGCAGGTTCCAAAGGGATGATAGTTTTTCCTTAAGCTTAACTAAAGGCCATGGCGTTTCACCCTTGCCAAACACAACTCTTCCAATCAAAGAATGCTGACAAAGTTGTAGACGCTTATGGTAAATGTTAGAGTTGATCTTCACCACCTGGTATGATCCAGGAATTATATAACGTGGTGGATAAGTCACAGCATGATCAGTGACTACAGAAGCATAGGATTTTGCAGGAGCAGGCTAGATAGGTTCGTGAACAAGATTTGTCTGAGAGCAGAAAGAAGAAAATAAATCAGCATGGCTAAGATATGCGCCATCATAGGAGGAAAGAAGATTCCTAACGGCTTCAGAGACTGGGTGTGTCGTCGTCGGAGGAGGCGACGACATACCTAGGGTTAGATGATCTTTTTATTGTGTTCAAAAGAAATTCAAAATTATTAGAAATTTTATTTATCAAATTAAAATAGAAAAATCAGATATTATTTTTTTTATTTTTATTTTATTAATTATAGTAGTTGAATTTAATTATGTATTTCATAATTTTAATCAAATTAAATTTTTATTTATGGAGAAAATTATTTTATTTTTAATTTTATTTTAGTTTTTAGTTTAGTTTAATTACATTTTTCTTCTCACTCTTTCAAATAAATTTGAAATGAACTGAAATGTTTTTTATTTTATTTTATTTTTTTTCAATAATAAAGCAAAAATGAAAAGGTTCAGACACTATTCATGTCTTTATCTCCTTAAAATAAGACATATAAGCACTTTAACTTGTAGAACTTGTTAAAGATACTATTTTAAATTTTTTTTGACTACTATACATTTAATTGTAATAGAATAGTTTTCTTTTTGAAAGGAAAATTCATTAAAAAAGAAATTACAAGATAACATCTTGTCTGATAAGGCTAAGAAGAGAAGGGTGTACATTAAATCTATTACTCTCAAATACTAAGAAAGATGGATGTTTTGAAAGCCAATCAACTAGTAAGTTACAATTTCTAGAGATATGTTTAAAAGAGAGTTTGGGAGTTAAAGTTCTTAAACAAAAGATCTCTTTGAGAATTGCTTCTACGTCCCAAGGGAAAATTTCATCCGTGGAATTGCATAAATCAATTGCTTGTTTGTAGTTTGATTCAATCACTGTGTCTTTGTGAGGATGAGAACTCACAAATTTAATGGTATTCCTTATGGCTAGCAATCCCGCTTGAAAAGGAGAAGACACATCTATGGATTTTGACTTGATGTTGATAACTTGTCCATGGTGATCTCTATACAAACAAAAGCTATATGGCCTCTATTATTAACTTTTAGAAAAGAAGCATCACAATTGATTTTCCAGGCTCTAACTCTTGGCCATGACCATCTAGCCTGAGGCGTCATAGTTGAGATTCTATTTAAATTGAGAGTGTTTTCAAATTTCTCGGCAAGCCTACTCATCTCAAGCCAATTAGACTTGATTTTATAAAGGGTGAGCTTCGGGTCTTCCAGCTCATCTTCAAACTCCAGCTAGTTTCTAACGTACCAAATGTTCCAGCAGATAAGAGCAGCCAGATTCATCACATCCAAGTTGTTAGCACTTTCAAGCATCTTCCTCATGGATAACCACTAGTCTTTGAAAGATATAATTTGGCCATATTGAGGTAAGTAGTTAAATTGGCTAGCATGCTAAATATGGCAAGAATGATCACAAAGAAGGAGTAAATGTTCAAGAGCTTCCTCCTGAGCATTGCATCTTTTGCACGGCCCATTGGTGCCATATTTACTGCTATGGATATTTGCTTTCGAGGCCACCGCATTCCAAGCACATCTCCACATAAAATTTTTATGTTTGGGAATCACATCAAGATGCGAAATTGAATTCCATAACTCTTTGTCACCATTCAGCTAGTTATGGCTGCTTCCAGATCGATTTTCCTTTGCAGTTTGTTTTAGGCATTTGTAGCCAGATTTAACGCTATAGGCACCAAATTTATTGTAGTGCCAAACTAATATGTCATCAGCATAAGGAGATACTGGAATACATTTGATTTACCTCTCACTCTCCATAAAAAGATAAGCTAATAAGTGATCTTTCCAAATTCCCAAGTTAGTATCAATTAGGTCCCGTACTAAGTAATAATCAAAACTAGAAGGCATAGAAGAACAAGTATTGAAATTTGGTAGACCCAAAATCCAGGGATCTATCCATATCTAGATATCAGCACCTGAGCCTACGTTCCACCTATAACCCTTTTCTATAACTTTTCTACGCTGAGTCAGACTATTCCAAATCCAAGAGGGCTTATAACCCAAGCGAGCATTAAGAAAGCAAGAAGAAGGGTAATAGATACCTTTCAAAAGCCTAGCACAGAGAATCTCAGAGTGATTAATCAGCTTCCAACCCATCTTCCCAAGCATAGCTGAGTTGAATTTCTCAAGTTCCTAGAAACCCATTTCTCCCCACTTCTTGATTTATATTAAATTTTCCCACTTGACCCAATGGAGATGCCTCTTATCCATGTCTTGGTGCCACCAAAAATTTCTTATCAGTTTCTCAATTTCCTGAATGATGCCAATTAGGATTTTAAAGACTGACATAACAAACGTTGGCAAGGCTTAAAGAACTGTCTTTACCATAGTCTTACACCCTGCTTGTATCAAGAATTTGCACTTCCAAGATTGAGTTTTCTCCAAAGTTCTTTAAATGAAAAAATTCAGCATTTGCTTCTTAGCTCTGCCTCAATCCATAGGAATGCCAAGATATTTGACAAAGTAAGAGGATTCTTTCACACTAAAAGCAGCAATGGCTCTTTCTTTAAACACTACACTTATGTTTGTGCTGAAAATTAGCTTAGACTTGTGAAAATTGATTTTCTGTCAAGATACCAAGGAGTATTTATTTAGCATATTGTTGAAGACTTCAATCTCCTTAGTACTATTTTCTCTATAGATGAGAGTGTCATCTGCAAAAAGAGAATGAGTGATTGCAAGGCAATGTCTAGTAACTTGGATATCTTTAAGATTTCCTTATTGCAACTCCTTATGGATTAAGCATGATAAATAATCTGCTGTGATGATGAAAAGTTAGGGGGATATTGGGTCCCCTTGTTTAAGCCCTCTCCCTAGGTGAAAGCTTCTTGTTAGCTCACTATTAATAGACCAAAAAAAGGTCACCGTTTACATATATGCCATAACCAAGTCCACCCATTTGTGATTAAATCCTAGCTGTCTCTGAATGTGCTTTAAAAAAACCCAATAGGCTTTGGCCAAGTCTAATTTCAAAGCAAAACATCTTTTCTTCCCTTTGAATCTATGTTTTAAGGCATGCAGAATTTCACGATTAATGATTATGTTCTCTTGGATATGTCTACCACTAACAAACACTATTTACTGAGGAGTAATCAACTTGGCGAGCCATCTTCTTAATCTGTTAGCCATCACCTTGAAAATGATCTTGTATGCATAGTTACAGCAACTCATGGGTCTGTATTCATCGAGCTTCTGTGGGTGCTTAGTTTTCAAGATTAGAGCAGTGGTGGTGTGGTTCATCTTCAGCGGAAGAACACTAGTCTGAAAGAAAGACTTAAAATGAACACAAGATGTCATATTTGATAAGTTCCCAATAGGTCTGGTAAAACAAACCCGGGAATCCATCCGGACTAGGAGATTTGAGTTTCCTCATTCCAAAAGTTGCAGCTTTAACTTCTTCTAAGGTCACTTCCTTAAGTAAATCGTGATTCATATCATCTGTCACGAATTTTGGAATGATGTTATGAAAATCATTCCCTATGCCAACCTGCTCCTTCCTGTATAGATGTTAGAAGTATTGGACAATACTTTCTCTAATCTCTTTATTCCTTGATATCCAATGCCTATATGGAGTTTTGATCCGCTTGATGTGGTTTCTATTCCGATGCTGAACTGCAAAGAGGTGGAAGAAATGGGTATTACGATCACCTTCTTTCAACCAAAGGATCCTTGATCTCCATTTTCAATGGAGTTCTTCTTCTCTCCACAACTCATTTAAAACCGTTTGGGCACACTTCATTTGCTGTTGTTTTTGTTCATTAAAAATACCCACCATAGTCTCTTCTGCTCTAATTTGTAGATCAATAGCATTTTGTGTTGAATTTATAAATCTCATTCTGTTCCAATTTATAAGATCCATATAAAGCTTGCTGAGTTTTGATTCTAATCCTTCTATTCCTTGGTCATATTCACTATTTTCATTCCAACTTCTCCTTATCACCTCAGGCAGATCTGGGTGTTGTTCCCATCTGGCTTCATACGTAAACCTCTATTTCCTTTGCTGGATAAAGGATGAGAATGAGAGGTCTGTGATCAAAGCGTAGGCAATTACCATGTATGACAGTTGCTAACTCAAAAGTTACTAGCCATTCTGCATTTGCTATTACTCGATCTAACCTAGCTTAGACATTTTTTGACCCTATTTGCTTATTATGCCATGTAAAGGTACCTCTTTTAAAACCCAAATTGACTAGCTCAAAGTCTAAAACCAGTTTGTTGAAATCATGCAACTGTCCATAGGATAAATCTTTCCTTCCCATCTTCTCATCAGCATTTAAACAAGCATTGAAATCCCCTATTAAGAGCCAAGGAACGGTACCTCTTAACTCAAGCTTCCTGAGCTCATTCCATACTTCCGAATGATGCTCTTTCTTAGGGCTTCTATAAACCCCAATGAAGGGCCATTCTTTATCATTCTCCTTCACCCACATGTCTATGAAGTTTGTAGAGATGTGGAGGATCTGCAATTCCCAATCTTCAATCCACCACAGAGCCAGGCCGCCTGACAATCCATCTAGATCTTTGTAAGTGCTATTCTTGAAACTTAGTTAAGATCTAAGCTTTTCTAGTTAGCTATAACTTATTTGGTTTCCATAAGGAAAGCAAGGGAAGGTTTTTCTTTAGTACTGAGATTTTTTAGGATTTTAATGGTTAGGTTGCTACCCAGTCCTTGGACGTTCGAAGAGATAATAGACATCGAGCTATCAAGATGAAACCTGTGAGACCCCAGTATGGAGGAAGGCTTCGGAACAGGGGGAAACAGAGAAGCCAAAGAGAGCTATCTTATGTATTTTAACCACTTCTTTTGGTTTCAATTGTAATAGAATAGTTTAAACACCAAAAATAGTAAAAATTAACATCATTTATGCATTTGTCCCATATTTTATCCATTAAAAATTATATCACTTTGGAGAAACGGAAAGCTACTTTTGTTATTGCTTTCCTTTCAATATAACTAAGAAAACACTTTAAAGCTATTTTAATAGATTTTTTCGATATTTTGTTTTTAATACATAATTTTGACTTTATATATTTTAACTTGAAATTCTCATGACATCAAAATTTTGTTTGAAGTTAGAAGTCTGATTTTTTTTATCTTCAATATTTTTAATTTACAAAATCTAAAAAAAGAATTAAAAATAATATAATTATGCATAAATAAAATATGCAAGAAATATAATATTGAGAATATCTAAAGTGTCCTGAAAAGAAAAAAAAAAGTTTAATCATAAATGGTAAAATGATTCGCATAAAAGCTTCTTCGCTTACTTGCTATCATACTTTTATAAAGCACAACAATGTAATGTAGTAGGCCATTTTTTTTCTTTTTCTTTTTTTCTTTTTTTGTCTTTGTTTAAACATTACACAAAAGCCAAAGAAAAGGATAAAGGAAATATAAAGCTAGAAAAGTTATTATGCTCTTTTTTTTTATAAAAAGTGTCATGATTCAAATTTTTGATAGTATCTATCACAACCTGAAATCATAGGTACGTGATTGGTATTAGAGAATGGAAAAACATAAAACTTTTAAAACTCATAGTAAGTCTTAGGAAATTTTCAAATAAAAATATTTTCCAACTTAACAATTTTAAATAAAAATAAAAATTTGATTGGGTTTCCTCTGTATCGGGAACAAATTCAAACCTGTAAAAATGCAAATCACACTTCCAATAACATTCATCAACCACAAATACTCCAATATAAAGATACATATATCTCTATCAAAAAATAAATCCACAATACAATTTATACAAGTTCTTTAACTAACTACTACGGTATCTAGAATTCAAATACATAATATTTTAATCAAATAGACCTACATAAAGTAGCCGGTGAGGAATGAACCTGGCATAGAGGAGAACTAACAGATGACTGATAAGATCCTGAAAAAATATTTGAGGGTAGTTAGACTTCACTAAGTGAATTAATAATATAAAATGCATGTTGATTTTAAAACTCTTATTTGAAAACCAATAAATCCATTAAGTAAATAAATACTCAAATACCTTTCTATTTTCATGAAAACACCTTTATAAAATATACCTTTCCAAAATCATAAATATCTTTGAAACAAAATCTCTCATGCCAAAATTATACGAATTAAAACCTTTGATGGAAAAACTTGGTTGAATCCTAAACCTTAGTTTCCACTAGCCTTCTAGCTCTCTTAATTCCAAATGACTGTCGTCCCGAGAGATCAAGCTCAACCTAGTTACAGTCATAGTCAATCTCTTAATCCATTACCAATGTTCTGAGAGAACAAGCTTAACCGAGTTATATCTCAACTCTAGCCTAAGAGAACAAGCTCTATTGAGCTAACTACTGCCTGAAAATACAAGCTCCACTGAGCCAATTTCACATATTACTCAAATTTAAGATCTTAACCAGTGCGCACATGGTCCTAGTGACACCCACTAGGTAGCACGTGCTACCAATTCTTCCGAAAACATTTTTATCACATGATATAAAATACCACATGGCTAAAACATCTTTTCCAATAATCATAAAATGATTATCTCATGTGGTTTATAAAATAATATAAACCAATAGAATCTATAGTAACATTCATGCTAAAATTTTCAAAATTCTTAAAAATAAATAAATAAACGTGCTTGCAGGTAATATTAATAAGCTTAATTCAATAAATATATGTGTTCAACTTTAATATTACTTTTATTGCATAAAAACTCTAATTTGTAAATCTATCTCAATAGACCGAGAAGCGCATTCCACCTGTGATCCAAAACTCTAATTCATATCTTGAATTCTACAAATAATTTCATAAAACTCCTTTTAAAAAGTTTAATCTACACAATTTATTGTATTAAATAAAAATATAAAATCTCCCGGGTCGGAACAGTAATTGAGTTCGGAATAGTAACCCAAAATCCAACAATCTCAGAAAATTATAAACAATATACCAATAGAAAGATCTCAACTCCAATTTCAATTTATATAACTACCACCAAGCCTAATTTAAACTCAATTAAAAGAAATTAACCAAAAATCCTAAAATCAATTTACCTAAAATCAAAGTGGTTCTGGAGTTAATCAATGCAATTGACGAAGGGGAAACACTACCAGAGGAAGACGAACAGAATGAGACTGATGGCAATGTCTGGTGTGGCCAGAGCCGGCAATGGTGGCATAAAGAAACGAAGGGGGAAGGAAAAGAAAATGTGTCGACCGGAAAGGAGGAGTTGCAGGCGGCGTCCAGTGGTGGCTGGTGATGCAGGGGTAGTAGTGGCAGCAAGAAACGGGAGGAAGAAGAAGAAAAAGAAAAGAAAAGGGAAGAAAGAGAAAAGAAAGAAAAAAAAATTATATGTATTTTATTATATAAATATAATATTAAAATAATTAAATTTCTCACCAAAACCCTCTCATAATAATATATTTACAATACTACTCCTCTCCTTTAATTCATTCACCAAATATATACATATAAGTTATAAATATAATCTTTTAAAAAAATTATTAAAATTTGTCAAAATACTTATTTAACCATAATTTCACCAAATAATAACTAATTAGCACTTTAAAAATTTCATAATTTAATTTTAATAAATATAAATATAAGTTATTACAGTATCCATCTATAACTATGGTAAATTGTTTTCCTAAAGAGTTCATATCGTAAAGTTCATACCGTAAAATGACAAAGATAAAATTATTGATTGAAAGTCAACAATCAATTAAGAATAATGATAGTTATGCAATTTTTTTTAAAAAAAAGAAGTATCAAGGGTTGATTTATCTCAAACCAACCTGAATTTTGAATTTAGCAATTAATTTTTATTGTTAATATGTATGTTTAAGTATGTATTTTAGTTAGGACCAAGGGCATGCTTAATGGATGAAGTTATGAAGCTCAAAATGTACCCAAATCATAAGAACAAGGGTGCTGAGTGGCATTATGATCATAAGCATTCCCACAATCCTAAAGGAGACAAGTGAAGTTAACATTCAAGAGGATAGTCCTCCTCACAATCTCCATCACAATCATGAGGAATCCTATTACGATTATGATCATCTCTTCACAATCCTAAGGTTTCAAGAGCTTAAAGAACAAATGAAGGCAGTCCTCCTCACAATCCTGGTCATGATCATGAGCATGCTCGTCCTCTTTTACAACTCTCAATGGCTAGTTCATATAAGCAATATCTACATTTTTGTTCCCCATGATAGTGACATGCATCCTCATGATTGTGAGCATACCAAGTCCTGCAAAATGTGAAAAGAATACATTACATGAAAAGGAGAAGGTGTGAATATTTTGGCTTGACTCTAACAACTAGAATTTGAGTCTTTAGCTATAAACTCCTTAAAACATATTAAAGAGATCAGGAGGTTTGTTGGAAAGATTAAATATGAAATTTATTTCTTTAAAATTTTCTTTCTATAATTTTTTCTTTGTATTCTATTCTTATAATCAAACTCTTGAATAGAATTGAAGAGTGGTTTCCCATTCTATTCATTCTTAGGGTTAGAATAGTGGAAAGGGAGGGTCTATCAAATTATTAAGTTGGTGTTAAGCCCTTATAAAAAATACTTGTTATAAAAGGTTGTGAGTGAGCCTTGAAAATTCAATTGGAAAGGTTTAAGTGTGAGTCTTAAAAATACTTGGATTAGTTTAAGTGTAAACCTTAAAACACTTGGTGAAAGGTTAGTGTTAAGCATAGAAAAACATTCTTTGCAAGGTTTAGTGTGAGTCACTGAAAACACTATCTTGTAATCAATATTGAGAAGAAGGTTGGTATTAAAACATCCTAACTTAGGGATAAGTTAGGTGGAAGACGTAGGATTGTTAAGAATTCAATCTCCCTAAAATCATTTGTGTTCTTGTGCTTAATCTTGTCTTTGTTATCTTTCTTATTCTTATTTTTATTTTTATTCATATTTCTTCTTCCTTAAATCACCTTTTATTTTCCTTTTAATTTTCAACTTTTTCCTTAAATGTCAATTAGCCCTATTCACCCCCTCAAGGACTCCTACAATTGGCATTAGAGTTTGGATTATAGGTACTTAATTAATAGAATTCAAGATTATAGAGAGTGAATTTTTTTCTTTTTAAACCCTTAGACCCTTCTTTGATGGGAGTGAGTACCCTCATTATATAGATAGTGATCCCATAAGACCTTGGGATGTAATTCTTGATGGTTAGAATCCTCCCAAGAAGAAAGTAGATGGTGTTGAAGTAATAAAAGAAAGAAATGAGTGGTCTTAAAAAGAAATAAAAGAAAATTATAAGAATAAAAAGGCCATGACTATTCTTATTACTTTCATATCTAGAGAGGAATGAGGCAAAATTCAACATTATATATTGGCCAAGAAGATATGGGAGACCTTAGAGAATCACTATGAAGGCAATATCCAAGTGAGATCTAAGAAGGTCCAACTCCATGTGTTTGAATATGAGATGTTTAAAATGAAGACTCATGAGAGCATCAGCCATATGACAAACCGATTGAATTATCTCTTGACCACCTTGAGAAATTTAGACAAGCACTACTCCAATGAAGAAGTCAACACCAAGATTTTGAGGGTCCCACCTAAAAAGGATTGGGAATTAGTAACCTCTATTGAGGAAGCTCATGATCTTTTCAAGATTTCAACTGACATCCTTATAGGTATGTTTCTCACTCATGAACTTACCTTGAGGCAAAGGGAAGAAGAACAATAAGGCAAAAAAGAAAACAAGAAAAGCATTGCATTTAAAGCATCATAAGATTGTAGTGATGAAGATGACATTGAAGACTCAAGTGAAGATGATGAGGAGGTTACATCATTCACTAAGTACTTCATGGAGTACTTGAAAAAGAAGAACTTGAGCAAGCAAAAAAAATTCAGGAGAGGTGGCTCCAAGAAAGCTAATAAAATCACATACTTCAAGTACAAGAGGCCCGACCACATTCAAAATGAATATCCTAAACTCAAGCAGAAGTATAAGGAAGTAAAATAAAGGAGAAAAGCTTTCAAGGCTACTTGGGATGACTCATCCAAATCTGATTTAGAGGAGGAGCAATCGACCTTTGCTTTATATTCATAGAGGACAAAATTGAGGTACCACTCTTGTCTAGTTCTTTTTGTGATAATGAGCTTGATGAGGATAAGAGCTCCTAAGTAAGAAATTTAATTTTAAAGTGTTAAAAATTACTTTCAAAGAAAATGATTTAAAAAAAAAATTAAAATTATCTTAAAGTTTTGAGAATTTGAAATTAGAATTTTCAAATGTTATTTCCTTAAATGAGAAACTCACTCTTGATTTGAAAACATCAACTTCTTTGAAAAGGAGTTTGATAAAGTTAAGAAAAAAATGAAATGCTTTTAAAAAAGATTTTAGAACTTAAAAGCTCAAATTAATTCCACCCAAATTTATCAAGGTTACTCCTACTACACCACTCATTCTTTGTGAGAGCTTTAAAATTTAAGATTCTAAGACCAAAAGTCTTATGAATCCAAATGCCAAGGGAAAGCCTCTAAAGACTAATATTTCCAAGGCTTAAGGTTTAAAGGCTAATACTTCATGCATCACAATAAAAGGCGTATACATGTGCACAATGGACGTCAAAAATTCATACATATTTGCTTTTGTGAAATGCATGCCCAGCCTAAACCATTTGTGTCTAGAAAAGCCACTAACCATCTTAGTCATGAATTATTTTCAAGGTTGGCAGGCAAAATAGATTTTTAAAAATTAAATATTTTTATTGCATGAAATTTGGACATATATATATTCTAATAATGTTTGTTACTATATACAACTTCATCTCAACCTTTTACCCATAGACTACTTTGAGAGACACAAACCTAGACAAATTAAGATATGGGTTTAAAACGTTGTTTAATGATTGTTTTGCTATTTTTTGTTAATTAATGATAAGTTAATGAAGCCACTTTATTTGATTTGTCATTAAATATACAAACAACAAATGGTCCAAAGAGAATTTAACCCATTGCATGATCAAAATTATTCTAAAAAATTGCATTTAATTGGTGTCATCTTTTTGTATGCTTATTTTTTTATTTGACATATTCAATCTTTCAACATTTCAATATTTTAATTGGTATCATTCATCTTATTTGACTTGCATTTCACTCTTCAATTGGTATCTTTTCTTTTTAATTTTCTCCCTTTTTCACTTTGACAAAGGGGAAGAGAAATTTGACGTTTTGAATTGTAATAATTATGCTTGAATTAGAAATAGAATGTCAAAAGGGGGGAGAAACTAAATATTTATTATGATTGAATGATATTTGACATGTTTTACTCACCTTAGCATATATTGAGGGGGAGAAATGTCAAAACTCATTGGCATATGATTGAGGGGAAGTTTCATAAAATAAATGCATATAACTACACTTAGTATTTTTAATTATCATTCAAAAATTGATTGTTAAAGTCAAAAAGGGGGAGATTGTTGACTTTTTTCATGATCAAGGTGTTGATTAATCTCAAATCAACTTTTATTTTGAATTTAACAATCAATTTTTATTACTAATATGTGTGTTTAAGTATGTATTTTAGTTAGGACCAAGGGCATGCTTAATGGATGAAGTTATGAAGTTCAAAATGTACCAAAATCATTGCGGACAAAGATGCTCATGAGTGGCATCATGATCATGAGCATTCCCATGATCTTAAAGGAGATAATTGAAGCTAATGTTTAAGAGGAAAGTCCTCACGATCATGAGGAAGCCCATCACCATCGTGATCATCTCTTCATAATCCCAAGGTTTCAAGAGGTCGAAGAATAAATGAACGTAGTCATACTCATGATCCTAGCCATGATCGTGAGCATGTTTGTGACCCTTCTTCTGCAATTACTAATGACTTGTTTGTATAAGCAACGACTACATTCTTGTTCTCTACGATCGTGACATGCATTGTCATGATCATGAGCATACCAAATCCTACAAATAGTAAAATAATGCATTAAATGAAGAAGGAGAAGGTGTGGACATTTTGGCTTGACTCTAACAACTAGAATTTGAGTCTCTAGCTATAAGTACCTCCTCAATACACATTGAAGAGGTTAGGAAGTTTGTTGGAAAGATTAAATGTGAAATCTATTGCTTTGAAAACTTATTTCTATCATTTTTCTTTGTATTTAATTCTTGTAACCAAACTCATGAAGAGAGTTGGGGAATGGTAGAGATAGGTTTCTCATGCTACTCATTATTGGGGTTAGAATAGTAGAAAGTGAGGAACTATTAAATTGTTGGTTAGTATTAAGTCCTTATGAAAAATACTTGTTGTAAAAGATTGTGAGTGAGCCTTGAAAACTCAATTGGGAAGTTTTAAGCATGAGCTTTGAAAACACTTGGAAATAAGTTAAGTATAAGTCATGAAACACCTGATGAAAGGTTAGTATTGAGCCTAGAAAAACACTCTTTGTAAGGTTTGTGTGAACCATTAAAAATACCGTCTTGTAATCAATCTTAAGAGTAAGATTGGTATTCGTAATTAAAAAATTCTAAAATGAGGATAAGTTAGGTGAGAGACGTAAAATTATGAGAATCTAAACTCTCTAAAATCATTTGTGTTCTTATACTTACTTTTGACTTTATTATCTTTCTTGTTTGTATTCTTGTTCATATTTCTTCTTCAAAATCATCTTTTATTTTTCTTTAATTATCAATTTTTCCTCTAAATATCAATTAGCTCTATTCAACCCTGGTCTAGGGCTCCTACATGTAGCTATGAAGTACCAATATCCTGTTGAAAATAATCCTAAGCACAAATCAAATTGTTGAATTATGTAGAACTTGAAATGCTAGTAGGTAGAAGTGATGCTGAAATTTGCTAGAAATTGTTAAATTTTTTCTTTTCCCATTTTCAGATCATCGTGGAGTAGCTGCAATTATATTCAAACAATTGAGATTTGTTGGGATTAATTTTATGTGTGACTTTTGAATTTCAACTACCAACTATAGATACATATATTTTACCATAAAAAGAAAAAGAAATTGTATATTTTTATAGCAAATATTTTATAATTTTTTCCTAATTTCTTTTTTTCTTTGAAAGTTTCATTCAAATTTGTTGTCGTGAAAATTCTTGTTAAGAGGTCCTCTTACTTTAAACAGTTGACAATTCATTATCTACCTACCCAGAAAAAAAAAAACAATTCTTTATACTTTCAAACATTGTTCCCCTTTCCCTAGAAGAAAAAGTCTGCACAAATGTAAATATTCTTATTATTGAATTTTTTGTTTTCCTTAGGGCTAAGTTTGTAGCTGGACACATTATATATATATATATATGAAATAATTAAAAAATTTATCCAAGAAAAAAATTATTTTCTGCAACCAGTCAAACTTATAAAAAATTACTACAAATTATTAATTAATAATTAATTAATGTAAACCTAATTAACTAGTCGAAGTCATGAATACATTAATATTGTGGTAATTGAACTAATTTAGTAATTAAATACTATAAAATGAGTTGCGTAAATGTATTTAAGAAATATTAAAATATAAAAATTAATGATAGTGAAAAAAAATGTTGAAAATAGAGAAAAAAAAGTAAGATAAGATAGAAAAATTATTTAAAATTTGAAAAATGAGCCGCTTGAGCAGTATATATATATGGTTTGTACTTAGGGTAAAATTAGTTTTTTTTTTTAACATTTAAGTGCCTATATTGTAGTCCTTCCTTTGTAATCTAGTGGCTCCGGTAATGGATATTATAAAATGAGATCATGACTTCGATCCTTCATTTCTCATTAACCTTCCAGTTATTTAAAAAAAATGCCTATATTGTTTTTTTTTATACTTTAATAACCTATCAACTATAATTATAATTATGTTATGAGATATTGTTGCTATAATATTAATCTTAATGATAAAATTATTTTATATATAATTTATAATCAATTTAATAAATAGGCTTTTTTTTAAATATTATAAATTACTTTTTAAAACTATTTCTTTTTGTTCACAAATAAAATTAAAAATACATCTAAACTTAATTTACTGTGTTACTATAGTTAGTTAAATAATATATCACTCAATAAATAATTTGATTATTAAACATTCAAATTACCTTAATATTAAATTATAAATTTTTAACAATACTACTTAGTATGATATCAAAGTGTAAAATTTACAACACATATGTTACTTGTACTATAGAAAAATCACAGCACTAGTTCTATCACAAGAATAATTATACTTTACATTATGAATTATTATAAATCATTTATTTCTATACATGAATAATTATTACATTTTATTTTATTTTTTGATATAATGACCTCCATTATCAAGTAGTCATAAGAATTTCAACTAATTCGGATTGAATTTAATGCAGCCATCAGGAGGATTTATAAAATTATTCTAGTGCATATTTCTTCACACGCAAAATTCAAATTCGAGAAAACATGTTGCCGTTTTAACCACCAGAATTGTTACTATTTCTTCATTATAATAAAAACATATAGAAAAGGTGATAGACTTCTAGGTCTTAAGGAAGATAAATACTCAGACGATATGTCTTTGTTGGCTGGTTGGTGCAGACCTTGTTGTTTAGCCATAGTGATGGATACGTAGTCAGCCAGCCAGCAACCCCAACTCTATATTTGTAGCAAGAATACATACATGTCAATGGTGATTAATTGTTGACTTTGATCTGTTCTTTCCATTGGTAATTAAGGTCCTAAAAGCAACGCAATTTCCAGATTCATCACAGCTTTTGACATATATGTCTAGCTATATGGACCACGGCCAACAAGAAAATAAGAAAACAGAACACCACCAACCCAAACTTTAATACAAGTTGACACAGTTTTTACTTGTTTCTCACCTTATCTTACCAATAAAGGACTTGAAATTTCCAACAAATAGAGACGTTTATTTTATTCTATTTCTTTTACAAGGTATATTTATTTATATTAATTTGATTCGTTTGTAGAATATAAAATTTGATCTGTCAATCCGCCTGATAAATATTCAAAATAAAGTATAATTTAATGTATTGAAATTGGTCTTTCTTTAGGTTAAATATATCAAATCATATTCGAGCATATATATAAATAATATACTTGATTTTTAAACTAATTTATCTTGACCTATATATATATATATATATGTTTGGTAGCTAGGTAGTTCTAGGAATTATCTCTTGACTAGAGGAGCAAATATAATTACTACAGGGACTAAACTATTATTATTGTTGTGGCATTAGTGATGTGTAGTTGTTTTATTGAATATAGTTATTTTTACATCAAATTGAGTCTATGCTAATGATGACTATTGTGCCAATGAGATGTTAGATTAATTGATTATTGTGCTGAGATTCTAAAAGTTAGGTTTTGCGATCTATTTCTACATGCAGTATATTTATAATATTTTTTTCATATAAATATATTTATAATATTTTTTCAATTATTTGTTATAGTGGTTTTTGGCATTCGATTCTTATGTGGACTATATTTATAATATTTTTTCAATTATTTATTGTAGTAGCTTGTGGTTTATAGTTTGTTTGGAATTATATAATGATAACTAAATTTTAAAGAAAATAGGCATAACATATTTATAGTCTTCTGTATTTATTAATTTTTATTAGTTTGACACCTATAGTTTTATCATTTTAACATCTAAATTCGTCAAAAATACAATTTTGAAATCTCTATCAACACACGTGGAAAGGAATAACAAATCAACATATGTCACATCTTAACGGTTTAATTGAACAAAAATTGCAAGTAGAAATATCAAACTGATAAAAATTGACTAGTATAAGAGATGATAGATGCATTATGTCATCATATTAGTGCATACTTGTGCATTTTATACAAATTTAAGTGTTAAAATGATAAAATTATAAATTGAGATGTTAAATTGAAAATTATGCGAAGTATAAAGGGCTGTATTATGAAAAAAAAAAAGTGCATATTGATATTGATTTAGGTAGAGTTTCATGTTTAAATTGCAATATACTTCTAGAAGCACAATTCAAATTATTGCAAGTAGGAGACATAATTATGGTACCACGTACTCATATCACAACTTGAAGTAAAGGGTCCTAATAAGTATCAATGTTCTAAACAATTACATTAACAAAAACAATTACATTAACAAATTAAAATGTAATTGTTTAACATAATTAATTAGTGTTTAACATAATTAATGAAGCAAAGAAAAATTTGGGAGAATCAACCTTTTCATTGTCGGACCCCAATTGGACTCCTGATCAAGAGATTTGCCAAAAGTCAGACTGATAGTCACAACTCACAAAATGTTAGGATTTTTTTTTTTTTGCCAAAAATTCATTGGTTGTTTTCTGATTCTGCCTTAATATTTTTTTTTTAAAGAAAAAGTTACCATTCATTTTTATTAATCTCAAAAAAAAAATGGATTTGAAATTTCCAACAAATAAAGGCCTTTTGTTTTATTTTTTACTAGGTCCACTTAGGTCGTGTGAAGAGATAATTTATATTAGTTTATATGAATTATAAAATTAGTAAATTCTATTTATGAAAATTGATTTGTCAAATGGTTGATAAATATAAAAAATAGTATATATTTTAATATATTGCACTTGATTTTTGTATTCAAGCACATACAAATATACATGAAATTCAGAAATTTAAACTAATTTTATTTTTTAAAACCATTGGTATTTAAAACTTATTAGATTATAATTAATTCAGTTTTATCTAAGTAAAACAACAATGTTAATAAAATTCTCTTGACAACTAATTTCAAATGTTGTTAGTGACATACATTTTTTATGGTTGGGTAGCTAGGTAGTTCTATAAATTACCTCTTGACTAGAGGTGCAAATATAATTACTACAAGGACTAGACTAGACTTTTATTATTGTTGTGGCATTAGTGATATGTAGTTGTTTTATTGACTATAATTATTTTTACATCAAATTAATTCTATGCTAATGATACCTACACCACTTGGTTTAAGTGGAGATTTATGTTCAAATTGTAGTGTTCTTTTTTTTTTAAAAAAAATGTCAACTTTATTATAAGTGGAATACACAAGTGTTATGATGTTTCATACTTATAGATAGATAAATAATTTTTTTTAGTTAATACTAGCAAGTAATAGTAAACAATTGTAATAAGTGATAATGTTAAAAAAATTATATTTATTGTATAATATAATTAACTTATTAATTATTAAATTTTGTGAAGCAAAGACAAAATTAGGAGAATCAACTTATTCATGGCCTGCCTCCAACTGGAATCCTGATTAAGAGATTCACCAAAAAAAGGAAAATGATATAATTCTTGAATTATACTAATGTAAAACATGAATTCGATGTTCATCAGTTGCGAAGAAACAGTCACAGCTCACAAAAATGTTAGGCTTTATTTACCAAAAATATTCATTAGTTGCTTTCTAGTTCTGCCTTCCTCTTTAATTAAAAAAAAAAAGTTAGCATTCGTTTTTTTTTATCCCAAAGAAAAAATGTTGAACATCTGTATACATCAACCCACCTTTTTAAGTTACATTTGAAGTTTAACTCTTATTCCTCGTTTTGTTCATACTCTGAAATTAGAATTGGCATCAAAAATTGAATAAAAATTTTAACAAAATATTCAGTTTAAAAAAAATCAAAATCGGAATCAATCTTATTTATATATGAAAATATATTAAATAATAACTGTTATGAATTTATATATTTTATTTCATTACTTTAAAAAATGTTATATTTCATAAATTTTAATAATATATGATAATATTTAAAATTTTGACTAATTTATAATTAATTTAACTTAAATTATGAGAATAAAAAATCATTTCTTACTCCTATAAGAGGAATGTGTAATTCCCATTAATGAGAAATCTATTCTCATTCTCATGTAAAACTTTAATGAACTAAATATTATGAATCAAAGTCACTCAATCCGATTCCAATTTTTACCCTTATTTTTTATGAAATAAACGACTCCCTAGAGCGATAAATTTTGGATTCAAATTCTATCTCCAGAAGTGACTTTTATTTTGGAGATGCCTTATAAAATAAATTTATGAATACTAACTTCTAACGATTAATAAGTAACTGTCTCCTATAGAACACTGGAGTTCAATTCCAGGAATAAAGAAGGAAAAATCCTAAATTCTCCAAAATTATAAAGGGTACCTATCCTGTTTTACCCTGCAGAGAAATGAAGGGAATCCCTACAAACTAATTAAACTAATTAGTTTGTATTAAAATTCAATTCACCCCATTTATATATTATTCAATTCTTATATATTTGTCAAATTTAGGATTCATTCACTTCTCCAACAGTTAGAATCCACTAATATTAATTTTATCAAATTACAACTTAATAAAGTACTAGCTTTTAGTTGCAGCATGGTAACAACAATTTTGTTATATAAAAAGCAAATGTTCTTTTAAAAATTGGTAAATATAAATATTTTCTTTCCGTTTTTTGAAAGAACTAATTCAAAAAAAATATAAAATGGGAATGGCTTGTCCATTTTTGTAATTATATTCTACACATAATTAATTACAATAATGTAATAATGTTAGATGAATGGTGTTTGTCCTCCATGAATAGTTTAAGTGGCAAAATATATATAAATTATGTTGAGGAGAGTAGGATACTAACCCCACTTCCCTCTTTCTCTTTTATAGTGTTAGGAATTAACCATTTGTACTAGTTGTTAAAGAAAAAAAATGAATTGTGTTGTTGGACTAACTATTTCAGGCCATACTTAATTACTTGGTAAGCTTAAATTTTTTAAAAATTTTCTTTTAAGCAATTAAGCATATGTCAATGGGTATTGTTACAATTTTGATTATTTGTTCACCTTGGAGAAATCATGACTGCACATCAATAATATTCCTTTCATACACTTCACATAATTAAAGCCTTCATAGAAGCATTTCTGAAGGGAATCATTGAATGTAAATTAAGAGAGTTTCCAATAATTTACAGTGCACACATGATGTTCATAAGGAAAAAAAATAGTTCACACATGGAACATAAGTAAAATATGGGTTATTTATTTTTTTAAATATGGGGGTAATTTCTTTGAGATGTAAATCATATAATTTTGTCATTTACTAATAAAAGTAAAACTAAATTAATTAAAATATAATTTTAATTTGATATATAATTTAATTTGATAGAAAGTTTATTCCTATTTTAATTATGTTAACTTCTATTTTATCTTCAATGAAAATTGAATTAACTAAAATATAATTCTAATTTAATTGAAAGTATGTTTCTTATTTGAATTAGGTTAACTTCTATTTTATCTCTAACAAAATTAAATTAAATTAAATTAATCAAAATGTAATTCTAATTCAATTGAAAGTATATTTCCTTTTCTAATTAGGTTAATTTCTATTTTATCACTAATAAAAATGAAATTAATTAACATACAATTCTAATTTAATTGAAAGTATCTTTACTATTTTAATTATATTAATTTCTATTTTATCTTTGACGAAATTAAATTAATTAAGGTTTTAGTTATAATTTTGTTAAAAATATAT
>CATIWM010068156.1:0-10241 GCA_949671775.1 Mallotus repandus
TATTCCAAATTTGATTTCAGAGTATGAACCAAATGACCCTCGAGTCCTAAAGGAATTCAAAAATAGATTTTAAAAGAATAAATCCTTTAGGTGTTGAGGAAAGGTTTTAGCTAGGCAAATTCTTTACCCCTCACCCAACTCAGGTGGGGCAGTTTTTCTTTTGGTCACATTTTCTGTAATACTGCTAATCTTCTTGAATAGAGTACAAAATGTCATTCTGGAGAATTGTTACAAACTGTTTGGGCATATTACTCCATCTTTCAATATTGGTAAGTAGAAAATCATTCTTGGATAGCCAATCTACAACTTGATTAGCTTTTCTATTAATATGAGTCAACTTAATATTTTTATCTCCTATATTTTCTTTGATGAGCTAGATTTCTTCTACAAAATTGGTAGGATTTCCCATTGAACTTCATTAGTTTTGCTCTCCACATCCTTAATCACTACCTGGGCATCAATTTCTATGATCAGCTTCCTCATGCCTCTGTTGTTTACATATATGGCTGCCTCTCTGACTGCTAGTGCTTCTGCCATTATTAAGAATTAGCATTTAACTGTCTTTGCTTCTACCTAAATAATTTCACCTTTGTGATTTTTCCACATGAATGCAACCAGTGCCGCCTTTTTATTTTTTATAAATGATGCATCATAATTAATTTTAAATTTATTCCTATGGGGTAGTTGCCATTTGTTGCTTTCATCTTCAGCTCTTCTGGAATCTTAGCTTGGGATTATGCCTCTATTCATCCATTCTGCCCACTGTTCTTGTGCTTTAATAGTAATTTCATTTGGATCACTTGCTTTTATTTTCAAAGATGATTGTGTTTCTATTTTTCCAAATATGCTAGCATAACAATGCAGCTAGCTCTAGTCTTTTATCCTTTGTCTCTATGGAACATTTTTATAGCTTCTTTCAACCATGACCCAAATGTTTAAAACCCCACCTTTGAGGGTTCATAATTGAAAGCTGATCTAAACCAAATTAACTTGACTAGTGGACACAGGAACAAAAGGTGTTTTATAGATTCTTCATTATCATTGCATATTGGACAAGTTGCATCCGTTGTGCATCCTTGCTTAAATAGGTTCTTTTTAGTGGCTAGAGAGTCTTTAACATTTGTCCATATGAAGAATTTAGTTTTCTCTAGTACTTGTAGAGTCCAAATAGATCTCCACATTTTTTGGTCTGGTATAGAAGAGGTTAGTGGAGCCCTATCTTTCTGCCTTCTATTCTATGTGCTTTTCAAGAGGTTATAGCCAAACCTTACCGTATATTGTTTTATCATTTCCCCTGGTTCCCATTATTGGAATTTGTTCTATAGCTCCCCTTTCCATTTGGTTGAATAGCAAACTTAAAGTGCCTTCATTCCACTTTTGATGTTATACATCTATCAGGTCCCAGACAAGAAAGTATTGGTTTTCATATGGATTAATTGATTGAATTTTAAATTTTAGCAATCTTGAAACCTATCCATTAGACTAGATGTTGATTTAGCTGCCTATTGCTACATTCCATCTATAACCCTTTTTTAATAACTCTTTTCCTTGTAGAAGGCTAGCCCAAGTCCACGATGGTCTTCCTTATTTTTTGGCCTCTAGAATGGTAGAATGGAGAAAATAAGGACTTTTTAACAATTTAGCACTTTGAAGTTAAGGATTCTTTAATAATATTTAACATTATATGTTAGTGTTATGCATTAGGCCAATTATGTAATGACCATACTTTGACTTTGTCATATTTTTATTTTATTAATAAAGTGACATTTTTATTATTACTGGCTAATTCTAATATTATCCTTGATTAGTTAATTCTACTTAAGATCATTAAGTGCATGACTTGATAGTAAAACTCTTAGGTGATACTTGAATTCTAATATAAATATCCCTAGTTGATCATTGTTGTAGGAATAACAATGAATAAAGACTAGTATGAAGTTGACTAATGATTATGTTTTACCAATCATGTATATGATATATTAAGTCAAACTCATGGGTATATATTTAGAGAAATGATGTACTGGATTGACCCACTATGAGAATACCACATGGATTATTATCATAGGAAATTCTCATCACAGTAGTATTATTTGAGTCCTCTGACCTGAAATCACCATGGTTTCTTGTATGATAAGTTTTGTATTTTGACACATCCCTGTGTCATCTTTAACTAGATGGTAAAATAGGTTATGATTGGATATCGAATGAGTTATGTGACGGATGTGAGTCATTAAGATGGAATTTGTTCCTCAGTTATTTTGAGAAGATATCTGTGAGTCCCTTGATGAGTTAGACTGAAAAGAAATGCATAACCATGCTAGAATGTATTGATAAAGAGTTATCAATATTAAATAAAGAGTTATCAGTATCAGTTTGCTTGGGATTGAGAATCAATGTGATTGAACAATATACGGATGACATAATTCATGTCTTATGTTTAATCAAGATATCGCATGACAAAAGGACTATAGTACGCATTGTGTATTAGGTTATGTCTGATTATCGATCTTCACACAACTTGGGTAGTCATAATGTCTTGCTAGAGACCAATTATGACTTGTGGGCTAAAATGAAAATTTTGGACCCACTGCTAATGTTGTGTGAACTTACAGGGTCGCACACTTAGCATAGGCCCAAAGCAGACTTAGGTTAATTAACCCAATAATTATCTCCATGACATAATAAATAAATAAATGAATATATATATTTATTTATTTATTTATTTATTTCCTAATTTATTTAAGGTAAGAGTTATCTAAATAAATAGGAAATAATTCTAATTGTAGAATTAGAATCAAAATAGAAAAAAGGAAGTTTAATGTAGAAAAAAGGAAGTTTAACTTACTAAAAATTGTTTTGGTAAGTAAGTGGTTTGAGAAACCCTAGATGGGAGGTCTATATATGCATTTTTATCTTTAGGGTTTCATAAGGCTATTATTATCCTCCTTCTTCTATCACTTCTTTCGAGAAAAGAAAATACACAGAGAGAAAAATAAACTAATAAGAGTCTTAGAAGAAAAGGTGCTAACACACCAACATTGCTTTGGCTACCCTGTTCGTGTGGATACCGGTAGAGGGCGTGGCCTTATTGGCGGCATCTTGATTCGACAAAACCTACATGAAAAGTTCGAGGTAGGGTGTCACTGGTGTGAACCCTCTCTCATCCTTCCAATATTCTTGCCTTGAAATTGTCTTGGTAAGTTTTGGAAAACTCTCTTAATCAATTTATTCGAATTACATACATTCAGTTTTGGGTTTTTGTGAATTTAATTTTTTATTTTTGCTATGTTTTGCATCATGAAAACCCAACATTATACTTCATCGTCCTTCCTTCTTATTTTTTATGAGAGTGCGCCATGCCTTCTGTCCTCTTGTGTCCACTATAACCTGTTGATTTGTTGTTCTAGTCTTTCGGTTACCGTTTTTAGAAGCTTAAAAACCATCATAATATATGACGTAATGGCTTGAAGGACTACCTTCATCAAGACATCTCTTTCAACTTGCGATAGGAACTTCACTTTCCACCCTTGTATTTTCTAGTTCTCCCCCTTTCATTAACAACATTACAGAGGTGAATTTTGGATCTCCCCCATTTTGCTGGAACTTTGAGGTATTTAGATAGAGCTCTCGATCCCTTAATCTGCAATATATTAATGATATGGTTTCTAAAATTAAAGGGAGTATTTAGACTAAAGAGAATACCAAACTTACGCAAATTTATTTTATGTCCTGATGCTTGGCTGTATGCATTAAGGATTTACTTGAGGCTCTCCACTTCTTTTACATCAGCTTTACCAAATAGAATGGTATCATCAACGAATTACACATGTGTTATGGCTTCGCATCTTCTACTAATTTTTTACCTTAAATCTCTTTGTTCTTTCCCTTACTTTTAACAGTCTTAAGAGTACATCCACAACCATTATAAATGTGTGGGGTGATAGCGGGTCTCTTTTACAGTGGCCTCTTCTTGGTTTGAAATAGCTTTATTCCTCTCTATTTATTACCACTGCATAGCTTACTATTGTTATACACTCTATGATGAGATTGATCCATTTGTTGTTGAACCCCGTTCTTTTAATTACAATTTCAACAAAATTCTAGTTTATCCCGTCATATGCTTTCTCCATATCTAGCTTGATGGCCATATAATTACCCTTCGAGTTGTGTTTTCCTCTCAAGCCATGGATGGCCTCACGGGTGATTATGATGCTATCTTAAATGCTTCAGCTTGGCATAAATGTTGTTTGTTGTAATGTGATGAGTTGATTTAACCACTTCCTTAATCTATGGGCCATTATTTTTATTATTATTTTATAAGAAAAATTATAGTACTCTACTATTCTCTCCGAATTTTTAACTTTGGGGATAAGAGTGATAAGAGTTTAGTTCAACTCATGATTCAAGTATCCAGAGTTAAAAACTTATTAACCATATCAATCACCTTGCATTTTATAGTATCCTAATGAGATTGGAAAAACACACCTGGGTATCCATCTAGTCCAGGAGCTTTAAGACTCCCCATTTGGAATGTTGCATCTTTGATTTGTTTATCTGTTAATGGTGCCACTAAGTTCTGGTTCATGTCCTCTATAATTAGATGGGGTATACTTGAGAGAATGACTTCATTAACTGTGATGCTCTCCTCGTTGTACATGCTCTTGAAGAATTCATTAATTTATTTTTTGATGTGTTTCTCCATTGTGATCTATTAACCCCTCTCATCTTTTAGCCTAATAATCCTATTGCTAGCTCTTCATTGCAATATTGTCATATGGAAGAATCAAGTGTTCTTGTCACTTTCTTTAATCTAATCGAATCTTGACCTCTGAATCTAATGTTGTTCCTCTTCTTTTCAGAGTTTTTGCAGTTGTTATTTTAACCTTTTTATTTCTTCATTGGTGGCCTCATTCATGTCTCCTTTATGTTAGCTGTCTATTTTGGCTTTCACCTCATCTATCTTTCTGTTAGCATTGCCAAACATCCTTTTTGCCAAACATCCTTTTACTCCATTCAATTAAAGATTTTGAACAATCTTTTAATTTCAATGTTATGTCCCTTTTGTTCACCAATTTCTTATCTCTTTCCCATACCTGTTTTACTATATCCTTGCATCTCCTTTCTTTGTTCCACTTGATTTTATGTAGGAATCTTCTCTTGATTGAGCTGGTTTGCCAGTCAATTCTAATAACTAATGGTTTGTGGTTTGAAGCACTGAAACTTTCATGAATGATAAGTGCATTCTTAAACATACATCTCCAGTTTGGAGTGGCTATGGCTCTATTTAATATGGCCATAATCTTCCTATCCCGTTTCTGCCTTTTGTGCCACGTAAATCTGCTTCCTTTAAACTCTATCTCCATGAGTTCTCATTGTTCCATGAACTCTGTTAACTGGGATCCATGAGACTAGTGGAATGCTACTCCATCCTTTTTGGCCCTTAGTTCATTGTATTTGTTGAAGTCCCCTGTTACCAACCATGGACCTTTTCCTCCTATAGTTGCTTCATCTAGCTCTTCCATTATCCATTGTCTACCTCTTTTTTCTGGTGCACCATAAAAGCCTATAAATTGCTATTTTTGTTCATCATTAATGGTGACATCTATGAAATTTATTGACTTATTGTAGATCTGAATATCCCACTCATCTTTCCACCACAAGCACATACCTCCCTGCTTGTCCCACTAGGTCAACATATTCTCCTTTACTGTATTTGTTTGCTTTCCTGAGTTCCTCCATCTTCGCATTGTCGATTTTCGTCTCCATTAAAAAGATGAGATCTAATTTGTATTTACCAATCAAGTCCCTCAGAGATCTAGTTGTAAATGTATTACCTATTCCCTGACAATTCCAAGTGAGAATGCTCCTCATGCTCACTAAGGCTGCATTGAAGAAAATTTTACAGATGTACTCTTAACCCTAGTTCAGAGAACAAGGTTGAGAGAGAATACTTGTATTAGTTGTCGATACTCAAATGTCAATAGCATTGGACCTTGAGATAAGACTAATTCTAATTTCTAGTAAGAAATTCATCAAAATCCAATTAAAGTGAATTGAAAACTTTCCTAATCTTCGATAGAATTTATTATCACTTGAAGTGATTATGTTCTCATCGCTTAGGTGAGGCAGTTTGTATTTAATTACTGTATAAGACTAATTTTAATTTGATAGTTTTCATATTTGTGTTTAAAACATGATAGAGCTTAACTTACAAAATAAATTGTTTTATTACCTTAGTTGTCCACTTCATTTTCCGTATTCCAAACAAAGTGTAGTGGGGGTCGTGGACAATTTATGCCGTGTTCGTTATCATTAAGGGTTTCTAAAGTTTTCTGCTTTTAGTCCATCAAGTGTTACAGCTCTCACCTAACACCTCCTTTTTCTTTTATTGGGAAGGGAACAATACTTATTTATTTATTTTTCTAAAAAAATCCTCCCTAACATTTTCACATTTAATTATAATTATAAAGTTATATTTATATGTTACTAGTATTCACGTGTACGCGCTTATAGATGCACACACCTTTTCTAAATTAATAATTATCTGAATGTTAGTTTGTGGATAATAAATTTTATTTTCGTTCAAAAAAAAAGTATTCATGTGTATTGTATGTCGCTATTAAAAGTATATATAATTCAATTGAGTCGAGTCAAACTAAATTTTTACTAATTTAAACTGAGTTCATTTATAACTCAATTAAATTTGAATAAAATCTATTGTAATACTTGGCATTTATGAGTTTAAACAAATCTAAATAAATTAAAATAAATTTTCAAAAATATAAACTATAAATTAAAATTATTCATTAGAACATTTAAAATAAATTATATACTAAATAAGTTATAGTAAAATAATGATTTTATTGTAATAATATATTCTTAAATATTTTTACAGTTATTATGAATAAAAATTTATAGATTATATATTTTAGATTAAATTATTAATATATAAAAATTATGAATCATCTTGTGATTTTTTATTCAATCTTGTTCATAAGCTTCACATAATGTGAGTTTAACTTGTTTATTAGACGAATTTCAATATATACGTTTGAACAAATTTTTATCGAGCAAAGTTCTGAACAACTCTATTTGCTACCAGCATGCATTTGGCTCTTATTAAAAATTATAAGGATAATAAATTAATTAATTGTAAGAAGTAGTTGAGTTTTGGTTCTGTTTTAGAAATTAAAAAAAAAAGAAAAAAAAAAGAAAAGGTTGGTTGGAAAGCCGTACCGGGCCATTGCACAAGCCTATATTTGAACTTACCCTTCCACAAGGTTTCCAAGAATGTTAGGAACTGAGCATCTTCGACAGCTTTAAAACCACCTTTCAACCAGAAAAAATGCAATTAAAACACCAATTCCATCTTCTCCATCATCATCATCATCATGCCAAGCCTTAACTTTTTTGCAAGTTTCTTAGGTATCTTTGCTTGCTTTATGTTGTCGTCTTATGCACACCATTCTACCAACAGCAAGCTACCACAAAAGAAAGTTGCTATGTTTGTGTTTGGGGATTCACTTTTTGATCCAGGCAACAACAATTACCTCAATATAAGCATTTTAAATAAGGCGAATCGTTGGCCGTATGGAGAGACTTTCTTCAAGAAACCAACCGGCAGATTTTGTGACGGCCGCGTAATTACAGATTTTGTTGGTAAAAATTTTAAGCTGACCGATGCAAGATATTAAAACTCCTCTTGCCAAGTTCAAAAAAAAAATAATTATTTCTTTTTATCTTTTTTCAATTAACAATATCTCAAATCCGTCGGTCGATTAATTAAAGTTGTATTATTAATGTTAGCTGAGTACGCAAGGTTACCCTTGTGGAGACCTTATCTACAGCCAGGTGATCAACAATTGATTAATGGAGCCAATTTTGCGGCTGGTGGAGCAGCTATTCTTCCTCAAGTTGATCAAGGATTGGTACGTGATGGATCACCTTTAATTTGTTGAAAACAGTGATTAAGATATAGAATTCTTGAATCTATATAAATATATATATATATTTATGTATCTCCTCCAGATTCACCTTAAAACACAGCTAAATTTCTTTAAAACGGTGGCTCATCAATTAAAGCACGAGGTAGGCGCAAAAGAGGTGAAGAGAATGTTGCTGGAAGCGGTGTATATATCTAGCATTGGAGGCACTGACTGTAACACCTATGCTCAAAACTACGCAAACGCCACAAAAATAGAGCAACAACAATATATAAAGTTGGTAATTGGTAACTTAACAAATGTGATTCAGGTAATTTTTTTTTCAGTTGATAAAGTCTGAGTATTCTCAAGTCAATTTGTATGATAATTTAGTTAAATTCTAGTTATAATTTTGTTAGTTATTTCTAGTTTTAATTTTAATCTTATATAATATTTTTATTTATCCTACATTTAAAAATTAAGAGTAAATTACAATCACCTCTTTAGATTTGGCCAAACTCATTAATCCATCCTTATTTTTTCAAAAGTTAACTAATAATCCTCTCGGATTTAATTTTATTAACTATTTTTGCTTCCGCTAACCAAATATCTTTTCAGGTTTGATATTTTTATTATAACATAAAGGGATGTTAAGTTAGCGAAAGAAAAAAATAGTTAATACAATCAAATATCAGTGAGTATTTAGTTGATTTTTAAAAATGTAAGAATAAACTATTGAATTAAAACAAATCTTATGGGTGCTAGCAAATTACCCAACTAAGTTGATTATAAAATACATAGTGTAAACAAGTTATTTCCTAATTAAAAATTGCTCCTTTTTCCCCTAAAAAAATAAAAAGAATGTGTTTATTTACAAATATCAATTCCCTTAATTTATTGTTCCTCTATTTGTGGATTAATATCTTTGTCAGGAAATATATAGAATGGGAGGAAGGAAATTTGCTTTCCAAAATGTAGGACCCATGGGTTGTCTACCGATAGTGAAACAAATGAATGGACTCACAGGTGACAAGTGTTTTGAAGGAGCTCTATTAATGGCAACACTGTATAACAATGCTTTACTTGAAGCAGCTCAAGTGTTGGAAAGACAATTACAGGGATTCACATATTTAGTTTTTGATTACTACACTTTGCTTTATAATATTATAAAAAATCCTTTAAAATATGGTAAGTTGCAAATCATTTGCTTCAACTTTAAATCCGTTATTTTCCACTTCCAATTTCTAAGGAAAATTTTTGTCTATGTTGTACGATCAAATTTATATCATATGATCCAAACGCTTCACATTTGATTATAAATTTGATTGTTAAGTAGGCACGGATTTTCTTATTTTTTAAAAATGTTTCATTTGATCTTTAATTCAATATGTGTTTTATGTGCAGGTTTTCAAGTGGCAGATGTTGCTTGTTGTGGTTTTGGAATAAATAATGCAGAAAATTGTGGAATATCACCTTATGTGTTATGCAGTAATGTAAGTGAGTACGTGTTTTTTGATGGTAGCCACCCGACTGAAAAAGTTAACCAACAATTTGCCAAACTCTTATGGAATGGTGAATCATCAATTACAACACCCTATAGCTTAAAGCAACTATTGGAGCTAGAGAGTACTGTATGTCATGATTTCTCATTAGAAAATCACAGTTTATTCAATGATGAATAATTTCAATTTAATGAGTATATATAATTATTGATGAATCAATTTTCGGTATCGATACGTGAAATGTTGGATAATTTGATTTATTATTTTTTCAAATTTAATTGAATACATATCCGATTTATTATTTTTCTCAAAATGTAATTTAACATCACCTATATGCTCGATTTCTGTATTTAAGAAGATCTTATTCAAGATTTTTGAATAATTAGAGAGTCATGCAACAAATTTTCATATATTTAAAAATTTTAATCTGTTTCGAGTGTATCAAACTGTGGTGGGCTTTTGTCATATGGCTTAAGAAAGATCAAACTGTACTCAGCTAGGCTGCTTGGAACATATGTTCCTTAAGCTTTCTTGGCTCAAATTATTGGATAAAAAAAAGGGTTCTTTTACATACGCTGTACCAAAAATTAAAAAACTTCAAAAATTGTCATTAACCAAAAAAATTTTAAAATTATTTTTTAAAATTTTTTTCTTTTAAATATAGACTACTCTCCTTATTATCTTTATTTTTAGTGATTTTTTTCAAATATTTTTTTCTTTTATTATTTTTTTCAATATTTTTTTCTTTTTATTGATTTTTTTACAATTTTTTTCTTTTTTGCTTTATACTTTTTTTAACATTTTATTTATTTTTTTT